>JAQBSW010002753.1:0-96630 GCA_029291075.1 Eudiplozoon nipponicum | reverse complement strand
CATGTGCGGCTATACGTATCTGTCGATAATCAATCGAATGGTGGCTTTAATGGATGGATGTCCCATATCGTGTAACACTTGGATAATTTTGGCCCGTAACTCCAACGGCACATATGGTCATGGTTGACTTCTAGATATTTCGCATAGCAACCACTTGCCACTTATGAGCTTACGAACATATCCTTGCCTTTTGGACAAAACTAACATAAAGGGATCCAATCCTTGCACTTCCTCGATTTGACTAACCAAATCATGCATAGGATTATCTAAACTCTTTAACGGACCTTGAAATATCAGCTCGACATCAGCTTCATTCGGTCGGCTAAGTGCATCGGCTACCACATTCTCCTTACCAGCAACATGAGACACAATGAAATCGAACTCTGCTAACCGGGTTATTTGGGAATTTACTCTACGAGAGTAATTAAGCCAAACTCTTTTACCAATTATACTGATCAACGTCTTATGATCGGTCAATAACTTAAACTTATGACCGTCTAAGAAATGCTCGAAGTGTAGCACTGCGGCATACACTGCTAGAAGCTCTTTACCAAACGTATCATAACGTTTCTCTCGATCATTAAGCTTACGGCTATAAAACCCAATCGGTCTTACTATGTCCTGATCTCTTTGCTGTAGCACTGCCCCTAATGCAACATCTGAGGCATCTGTGATTAGCTCGAAAGGTTTCTCCCAATCTACAGGTGCTAATGTGGTTATGTCACTTAACATTTCCTTGGCCTTTTGGAATTTTTCTCGGTCTTCTGGACTCAAGTTTATAGGCCAAGACTTCTTGATCGTGCTCTTTTCACGAGTAAGATAGCGTGTCAACGATCCTAGAATTCCGGCTAGACCCGGAATAAATCGACGGTAATAGCTGATCATGCTCAAGAACCTTCGCAGCTGGCGCACGGTTCGGGGCTTTGTTACGTCCTTAATAGCTTGGACCTTATCTTCCAAAGTTTTAATTCCGTCTTTGGAAGGTATATGACCAAGATATTTAACTAAAGAACATCCGATGTTACTCTTATTAAGTTTGACCACTAATCCATATTGTTCCAGCCTGGTCAAAACCTTTTTTTAAATGCCTAAGATGTTCATCTCGTGATCGACTAAAAGTTATAATGTCGTCTATGTACACCCTCGCAAATGGACAATTCTGAAGGATTTCTTCAGCCAAACGCTGGAATTTCTGACTGGCATTTTTCAAACCAAAAGGCATTTGAAGAAATACATGCGATCCCCCTTCTGGAAATCTGACTGCGTGAGTGGTATTGAAATTTCGTCCATTGGTATCCGATAGTACGCTTTCTGGAGATCTAAAGTTGAATAAACCTCATGTCCCATTATATCTCTGAGTAAAGTACTCTGGTTAGGGAGAGGATAAGAATCACCCTTCGTCACTGAGTTTAATAGACGTTAATTTCGACAAACCCTCCATTGACCCGGTTCATGTTTGGGAACTACCACTATTGGGGAAACAAAATTGGAATTTGACCTTCTACAAATCAACTCTTTGCGCATTTGGTGAAATTCGGACAAAGCAACTTATTGCTTGTGTTGTGCCAATGGTTGAGCCTTTTGTAAACAAGGCAATGGAGTTACCAATTCTATTTGGTGTTCTATTTCTGTCTTCAATCCTACCCTTTTGGCACTGAAAGGCTGAAACACTGCTAGGTGCTTCTCAATGATATCAGCAAATTCATGTGCGACCGTTGGACGGGGTAAAAATAACTGTTCTAACTGCCGACGTGTTAGACTCAGTATATGTTGACATCCCTACACCTTCTGCGATAGTCCTAGCTTTGGGGTCTAATGTCAGTTTGAAATGTGTCAGGAAATCCATGCCAATGACGTCGGCTACTAGAAAATGCCATCTAAAGGAAGATTTCTGGCCTAACGTCACCGACATTTCTTTCATCCCTTTGACTCCTATCGAACTACCGTTAGGGCCCATAGTTGATAATCAAATGTGGGGCAATCTGCTTTCATCACATCTGACCTAACTATGCATATCTCAGCCCCCGTATCGATTAGAAATTCTAATCCAGATAATTCATCTTTAATAATGAATTTGTTGCTGGATAATCAGGCAATGGTTTCCAGATCTCCGCTTAGTAAGAATCGGACTCTCTTGCCTTCTGTATCAGTGCTTACCGGTCCTGTCGCATTTTTAACCTTTGCCTTAATGTATGCCATTTAAAGGCATACTTGGGAGCCTTTGCATTAGAACCCACCTACGGCTCCTACTATCGGGTTTTTTTTTCCTTTTCCCGGTGATGGATTTCTCTCTACCGGTTTAGTGCTTCCTTTCCATCTGGGTCTACCTAATCGCGGGTATATACAATTCTCACCTCGGCACTTTGCACTTCGTCCGTATTGGCAATGTTCCTTATACCATTCGCTTGGCCCTTCGAAGCGTTGACGCGAGTGACTCCCTCGAAGTCTAGTATATCTATCCTGACTGTGAAGTTGCGAAATGTCTTGACGTATACTGGCAACTTCTCTACATAAGTAACGCAAGATTTCTTGTATAGTCAGATTGGTTTCGGCATCTGCCCCGACTGGCTTCGCCATGACAGAATCTGCTGTTACAGCATGTACTTGTGGTTCCTGCTGTTTATATACACTGTCTATCCCTCTGAGTTTTGTTGGCCAATCAATGCTCATAGTTTCGAATACTTCCAATGTGGTTCTAAGACTAGATGGTAGCTCATCTGTAAAAATAGAATTTACCACATCTCTGGATATATTCAACCTGGAAGCTTTTGTGCAAAGGCGTTCATTAAATTCTGACGGTAGTTGACGTCCCATTTTTTCTAAGCGTAATATTTCGCACATTTGTGCCGATCTTCCAGGCTGATATCTCAAATGCATTGTACGGTTTTTCTTCCACAGTTATGTCTCTGAAACTTTCCAAGGCATTTCGGAAATTTTCAGGCAATGCCATCCATGCTGCAACAAATTTCTCCATAGAGTTTACTATATCATGAGCGTTAAATATCATTTGGGCATCTCCGACCCAACTTGAATGTTTTTCAGATTTATACTGCGGTAGACTTAATGTTCTTGGACTGGCGCGGTCACCAAATTTTGTAGATGCTCATAACCTATTCGTGTCAGAGAACTCCATAGCTGCCAGATCGTGTGTAGTCCTATAATTAACAGCAGAATCTGATAAGCTTGTATTTTCATTCACATCTGCTAAATTCATACCTGCCATGACTTGCGCTAACTTGCTATCGTCCTTAAATTTAAGATTGGCTTCCATATCTATCGAATTCAATTATTAAATTGACACTTAATGTTAGGCAAATCGAGATGTGAAACCTTTCAAGTTACAATACTCCTGAACAAATAATCTGGAAATAAATAGACGCGAAAAAAAGAATTGTTAAATTACCTGTTCCAGAACATCCCCAAATGCGTGCATCAATAAAAAATATAAGACAGTATAAGCAGGTGTATATTGTAGAAACCGATCAGACTTTTAATAAAGAAAAATGAAACAGTTGCAACAGGCCGAGGAAGATACAATCAATAGAGTACAATAATGCTTGAAAACTCAAAATGGCGCAAAATTCAAAGTCAAGTATTTAAACAAAGAAAGTTTTGGAAAATAAATGAAAAATTCATTTAAATAAATTCCGTTTCAATCAGCCAAGGTGATTTAAATTTATCAGTTAATGTCACTATAATTTTGGCGGAGGAATTATCTTCTCCACATTAAAAATGACATTGGTTTTGTTTAAAGCCATAGAAATAAACGACTGGTCGGACTTTTTTACCCTGTAATTCTGTAATCAAACAATATTTTGGTTAGTTTTATTGGTCGTGTTGCTCTTTTTATAATGTATTTCATTTAATCCTGTGTTGTTTAACTGTAATAAAACATTTGAAATTATCCAGTTGACTTTTTAAAGTGATATTACCAGGGAGATCACCTGGTGTGATTTTGTTTGCGTGGTATGTATTGGTGCCTTATTTTGTTAACTTTCGAATTATCAAGACCGTACGAAATTAATTTTTTTATGTTTTAATGTACTGGTTCTTTTGTATCCAACTTTTAATAAGCTATATATTGTAATTTTACAAATTCATATTTCTTTGTTTAGCAAATACTGTAGTTGGACACAGGGTATTCTAATTTCAATGCATGTTGATGTAGATTATTCGTTATTAAATTATAACTAGCGAATATAGAACTCAAATGAATATATTTTTGTTTATTATCTAGTGTGATTGATCTTCAAGTCATCGAATTTACGCCTATAATGTTAGATGCGTTTCTGTTTAATTATCAAAATCCTCTCAAGGCGCAGTTTATTTCATTTTTTCCTTACTGGGCGACATTTCAAACATTAGCTGAACTATCTAGGGGTCAACCTCAAATTTCATCGGTCACGCGCTTAATGTCCTCTTCTCGGTGACCGGTGTCCATGATAAGGCAAAGTTTAACACTACAAAATTTATAATTGAGCTATTTAGACGAGTATGGTCTGGTATCGTATTCCGCTTGAAGTCGAATTCAACTACAAATAAATCCAATTCCATAGTACATGTTTTCCTTGCTTTTAACCTTTCCATTTGTTTGAGAATTTCAGTTTTGTGTTTATAAATTATTTTGGTCAATTTTCGAAGTTTTAATAAATATTTAACAAAAGTTAATTACGTCAACGACTAAGATGTACTTGATAGTTTATTGTCCAATAAATTATGCCTTAAATTTTATCATGTGAGTTCACAACTCTTAAAATGCTGTCACATATGCATTTTTTTGTGTTATTACTTATTAAATAGAATTAAGTTAAGAACAGTAAAGCACTATGTAATAAAAGACTTCAGCAGCTTAAAAAAAGTGTTCTTTAAAATATTAATTTCTTTGTGATTTTTACAATCCAAAACAGATTGGTAATATTAAATGCATACGATAATATTAATTTGAAGTTGTAATTTGGCATCAATGGATATCTAGCACGAAAATCTTACAGATAATTATATAAATTAGAGGAGAATTATGTATGGTCGTGTGTGACGGTACCGGGCACTTCTAAATCTTTAATGTTGACAGTGAGACTGGTACAGAGCACGTAAAAATAAGTACAACTGGCTTGAAACTCGTAGCATACGAATTTAGGCAAAATAAAAAAATACCATCTAATTAGCTATCTGTAGTGTTACTACTTGGATGATCACACAAAACTGTTCTACATAGATGATGCAATTATTTCTTAGAACTTAATCAGTTTAGTTGACATAGTGTTAAATCCTTCATATCTAGATCATTTATAGTCAATCAATTTAAATTTGTAATATGCCTGATTTTCTTTTCTGCTTCGATTTCCGCTAGCATTTGCTAGTTGGGTGAATTTTGAAACGGAAGAAATGGTATGTACGTGAACAAAAATATGACTAAAAGTTTTCTTTGCTAAACACAAATCGTTGTAATTTTTTCTTTCATTTCTTTAATTGATAAGTCTTTCAGAAATGATAACTCGTTATACCAATTTATTAAAATAGATTAATTTGAAGTCATTTTCGTATAATTTTACATATTGAATTGATTCATTTCCTGCAAAATGATATTTTATTTAATATGTACAGCAATTAAATCAGTAATTACTTCCTTCTCAAATTTTTATTTATTTTTCATCTGATATTTTGTAGATTTTAATATTGCTTATATTTTTCCTTTCCCTCAAGTGTTTAAGTGAAATTCTTTTTATATCTTCCATTTATCAGTCGTGGTAGAACCTTGTTCCAATTGACCTTTATTTCCGTATTATGAACTTGTTTTATTGTCGAAATTGTGTGAATTCTAAGCCTATTCTATGTTGTTTCAGCAATGATATGATTACATAAGCTTTTGGAAATTATCAGGCGTATTCCTTATCGTTTTTTGGAGTCAGGTCTTATTCTTGATGTGAAACTTTTATATTCATCCGTTTTTAAGCGAAATATAAGTTTTTCTGGAATTAAATAAGGTAATTTAATCTGTACTTCCGATGAGCTAAATGCTGGATTACATTTACAATGAAGCTTCCGCTTAAGCTCCTTTAATAATTTTGTTACATTAAGTCCAATATAGCCGGCTCCCATTTGATTTGCATACTTCTTCTTTAGTTAATCTGAATCTTATTTCCACGATTTTTTTTCTTTGCTTTGATCTCCTTTTGACTAAATCTTGTAGTTTAAAAACATATTTTGTCTTTATTTAAGTTCGCTTTATCTCTGTTAATAAAAAATGAGTTTGTATATTAAGTCATGATTTTTCGTAGTTCTAGAACCATTATTTAAAAGATCACATCTATATAAGCTTCAAGACCTTAGAACTGTTTTATCTATTGAACATTAAATTTATTCAAAAAATTATATAGGACAACTTTTTCTTGCTGTATCTAGTTCAAATTTAAATCTAATCATATTCTACTTTGGAAATTAATTTGACGGGTGTCATGGACTCCTAGTTGTAATATTTATTTCACACAAAAATGCTTAATTATATGTAATTTAGTACAAGTTGGCAAGAAATAGATTATGTTTATATTTCTGATGCATTGTTAATTCTTACATGGTTTACCAATTGAAGTAATGGCTGGTAAAACTCGCTTAATTGTACTGTGGCATCCGTTATTGCTTAGATCGAAAACCAATTCTGCTTAACCCTGTGGTGTTTAATTTTTAATGGACTTTTTTTTAATTTACAGTTTCCTCATTTATCATGATATTATTTTAGTGTCAACTATTTTCCTTAGCTCTCATTGACATTTCATTACTCTATTTTGGATTAGTGTTAAAAAGTCAACTTCTTTTCATAATGCAAGCAGTCCTTACTTTGATCAGACTTAAGTTTAAGCCAGAAAGCCAGCTTTTTTTAGTTTTTGGCTTTAATATTACATTTTTGCTTACTTAAGTTTAGCTTGACATGTGTATAATTCATAAGTACCGATACTCTCCTTTATGTCACCTTTTCAAATACTCATTGCTTTGAAGGTAACATTTGTTTCTAATTTACATATGAATCCGCCTACTGCTCGCTACTTCTATTTCCTTCCTATCAGTTTCTTATTTGAATAACAATAGGACTATTTTATATATTCAAAAAGGATCCCACAATTTTTTTATTGTATATCATAGCTCTCTGCACCGGGTGCTCTACGTTTATGTGTGTATTACCATATTCCATAGATTGACCATTGTCTTGCAGAAATTCAGCAACATCTCTGCTCATCTTTTTATAATTAAAATAGTGATGAATTCATTTTTAATTCATAAAATTAATTTGGTTTTCTGAAATCTCTGATTGCTTTCTTCAAACAAACAGAATCCAAGCCGTAAACGTCTGAAAATAGGTAATACGTTTTCAAGTTTTATTTGATTATGTATGACCACTGTGCTAGGAGCAAGTTAATTACAAGTTTGGTAAATATTGTGTTATGGAAGTTCATTGTTAAAAATCATATAAGTTTTTAGGGATGCACATTATTGTTTATGTCTTGACTAGAAACAAACCATTGTTAAATTGACTAACAGGATGTCCTGTGATGCATTTAAGTAATATTGTTCGATGTAGACTAAATGAAATGGACACATTGGCTGGATTAAGGTAGTTGTACGTCTAGAAGATAAAATCATGAAACATGTCGATGTTATTTATTAATACTAGTATTTTTTGAAGGAACCTCTAATTTCTGGCACATTGATTTGTATTGGGATAAATATATGTTTGTGGTCTCATTGTGGCATGTAGCTGCAGTTTATAATGTCTGTTTCGATTTAATCACCAGTGATTACCGGATCAATGTAAGTTTTTGTTTATTTTAAAGTTATATTTCGTTTTATTTTCTAATGTGCTTGAGAATTTTATAGGTGTAAAATGCGTAGAAGATCAAACAATTGAAAGTAAGCTTTTATATACGATAACTTATCCTGTTGTGACAGTGGCGCCTTCTTTTCTTGCGTTTCATTCCGCACGATTTAATGTGTAATTTGACATTCTATTTTAAAATAATGAGCGTTGTGGGTGACTCAATTTTTGTGAAACTCCGATTGTGTGTAATCTTAGTTTATAAATAAATACACGGAGAGATAATGATTTTTGTATTAAAAACCTCGTATTGAGATATAAAATTGATAAGCATACTGAATATGGTATTAGTGATAATGGGAATAGGATGTACTCCTGCGAAATTTGTTTATTAAAGTTACTTATAAATTGACTTGTTGTGGTAGATATATGGAACTTAGTGCTCCCACAAATAAGCTTCTTTTGTGCTCATTGCGATATCAATTGAAGTTAGTGTTTGATGCGTTTGCAGAATTAGCAAGCTATGATTATATTGCTTTGTTGATATAAATTACACATTACCTAATCTAGCACATGCAACTCATTTTTAGACCAGTTTTATCTCAATTGGGCGTTCGTAAATATTTGCCGCAATCGTTGTGACCCGGGTTGCATAGTGGTTATCTTATAACGACCAATCGATGTAACTAGTTGTATATTTTATGCGAATGCAATGGCCCGAAGGAAAGGATGAAAACATATCCTAAATTGGTCGTCAAAAGTTGCAATTGATCCGCATATTGTGACTTCAAATTCCTTTAACCGACTTGCCCTTCTAGTCTCTTCATTTTACTTCTGGTTTAGTTCGCCAACCTACTTGTGAAGGTCGGCTAATTTAGCAACCACTTCTGTCACGTAGCTGTTCGTAATATTAATAATATTAATAGGAAAGTCAAAGATGAGTTTCAAATCTTAAGTAGATAATAAGCGGAATTAGCATGCATTCTTCAAGTTTTAAAATGTCTTTCCATACTAATGGTATGTGTAGAATTTAAAAAAAATCTATAATTACACCTATTACTTTTTCCGTAATTACATATTTACTTAATAAATAATATATTAGCATTCTATATTCTAGCACATAGTAATCATGGTAACCAGTGATAAGTCTAGCTTTACTGCTACACCTTGACATTCATAAATCACAAACCGTTTTTCTTATACAAAATATTTATAAATGACACAAACGCCTTTAGATACGTCATATCTGTAAGCATTTTGTTCGTCTGATTAATGCTAACCTTTAATCGAGTTTGTTTCAAAATTGTTTTGCGAATGTGCGTATGCTAGATTTTGTTGGTTCTAATTGATTCTATTCGTTTATTAATCGTTGTGAAATAAAGCAGTTTGGATGCACACATCATTGTTAGCGGCAAACCACCATTTAATAAGAATATTTTTTAACTTGACGATTATTTAACTGTTACCTCGCCTCTTGACTAGTTTATCCATACATGACTACCGCATAATTATGTTGATTTTTGTAAATGAAATAGGAAAATAAAAGCAAAAATCTTCACATTCCTAACTTATCCCTTTTTTGTAGTTCTTTCATTTCATGTTATCTAACCTTGCAAGTTGTTTTTAAACTTTGATGTCGAGATGCAGCTTCGAAAACTTCTTTTATTATAAACATATTTGAGAAATTTTCGCTCTTATTAAAGCTGTTACACCGATGGAACCAAGGCTCAAAGAGAACAGCATTTCTTCAATCGCTCGATTTGGCGCTATTGCTTTTACATCATCATGCTTGCTCGAACACTCTCATATTTTTTTATTATCCGCTGAAAGATATTCAGCTGCACTCTGCCTTCTCGATTCGCGCTCATTATCTTAAAGAAGCACCGAAGTGACCATTACAAGCTCACACGGTGAATTTAGCACAAGACTGCCGTCTGGGTTGATCGAAATATCATCTAAACGGCAAAAAACAGATACTTGAATGAGTGTTAGAAAATATTTTCTTTGAAAAAGAAATTACTGCATAGTCATGTATCATCATCGGGAGATGAAGTTATCGCTGTCCATTTAGTTAATTTGCTTCAATTTAATTAGCTATATAGATTGTTATAGTATTTCTCTTTCGATGAATGATTGCTGGTTGTTTCTTTGTTTTAAGCGTACAGTAGACAGTTGCTGTATTCTTTAAATCAAGTTTGCGAGCTTGAAGTAAACACCAATCCCATTGTATTTAATCAGTCGTTGAACAACATAACAAAACTACCGCCAGCCGCAACGCACTGACGCGTTTCGACCTTGTTTACTGCGGCTGACTCCTTTTGGAGGATAAGCCGGCTCCAGTGACACTTCATGGAGTTTCTTGGGAATTTGGTACAAGTGGTGTCCCCTCACCACTCGTTCGTTTCGACCTTCCATGATCATCATCAGAGTACGACGGCAAACTGACTATCGAGGATCAAACCGCATTGAATATATATGGAAATCAAATTTAAATTGTATCTGAATTTAACCAGTCCCATGACATGCAAAAACTACCATCAGTCGCAACGCACTGACGCGTTTCGATCTTACATGATCGCAATCAGAGCACGACGGAAGCTTCCTAGCGAGAATCAACCCACAATGAATATGTAAGGTATGGCGATTCAGGTGTGCGGCGGTCACCTCTAGTAGTCTTGCATACATTGTACTTGATTAAAAATATTGTCTGCACAACTTCTTTGCAGTCATTTATCAAATACTAATAGGCTTAGGAGCTGCTTATATTATGCTCCACACTTAATATATGCATTGTGGTTAAATCCTCGATAGTCCGCTTGCCGCCGTGCTCTGATGATGATCCTGAAAGGCTGAAACGCATCATTAAGATTGATTAACATGTTGTTTTTCTGTGTGCAATTGGTTAGATACAATGGGATTGTTGTTTATCTTGCAAACATAATTTAATGGTATTTAATAACTAGCCGCGTAATTAGTAATTGTCTAATCTTGCTCCTAAATTTGTCTGATTAATAGTATGATGACGTGTACTCGCCATCTGACTACATTCCTTAATTCATTAATTTGTAACTTTTCCATGTTATGCGTTTATTTTTTATTGGAAACGTGACTTTTAATAAGTTCATCGATTTCCTTTTTCATTATACGGCTACGAATTTTGACACTGACATCAAATTACATCATCTTCGTTTGGGTCTGGTTAGTTCCTTCAATTAATTTTTCTAGTTATTGTTATCACCGCCTGCACAACCAATGTTCGTTTAATAATACAAATGTTCATTTCAATACCACTTCTCATGTAATGTGGAGTCTGTTCAATAATGACAGATTGGGGATGGTTAGTTGGAACTTTGGGTCTAAACGGTTGCCATGTGCGCTTCACCTAAAAGAAAAAGAGACTAACCGAGTTACTTTAGCAATTATATAACTGAAGACTGTGTAGTGTGCGGTAGGGTGGCTCAGTGGTTAGAGCACCAGATTACGAAGCAGACGTGCCCAGGTGCGAGCCCTGTCCGCGGCAAATTCTGTCCAGTAAATGATGAGTTCCCAATCAGGACGAAATCGGTCTACTGGATGAATTGCCTTTTCTACACTATACAATTCTTAGTTTATACTAACATATGTAAGTAATTAATGGGTCAGGTTTTTGTAGCAAGATCGCAACCTTGATTATAGTAATTGTTATCACTGCCCGCGCAATCATTGCTCGATTAATTATTTCAATTAATCAGTTTCTGGGCGAATTTACTTGGCTTAAACATATATTTTTAAATTTGCATTTAAATATTTCCCTTTAATACCGTATAGTCTTGTATCCTTTAAGAAATCTTGGATAAAGGCTCCAGATTCGCTCATAGTATGCGCGTTCAAGTTTTTTCTTTCTCTTACTTTACTGCGGCTGACTCCTTTTGGAGGATAAGCCGGCTCCACATTTCATGGAGTTTCTTGGGAATTTGATACAAGTGATGTCCCCTCACCACTTGGCTTTTTGATCGAGGACGCACCTCTAGCCTTTGCACATCCAAGCGCAGTCTGCAAGGCAGCAGTAAGTTGCATGGTTGCCGGTGGCTGTTGAGAGCTCATTCGCCATTCGGAAGTACGGGGTACTGTCCAGGAGTCCATGTAATCCTGTGGCTGTTGAACCCTTTTGTGGCGGGGAACACACGCCGAGTCATGGTGCCGTCGTCGGGCTCATGTGGTATTTTATAGGAGATCCGATTGCCGGTCGGAAATCCACCACGCCCTGGTGACACCACCGCCATAGCCCCGTTAGCCCATGTACGATCGGCCATCGAGACATGGTTGACACCGTCGTACCACGTTGAGGAGGGGATGGACTTTACGACGGTATTCTTTCTCTCATCATTGCTAATTTTTAATGTGGTTGGTTGTTAGATATTTTTTATCGTCTTCATTATTATTAACTTCGCCGTCTTTATCGTCATCATAGAAAACAGTATTACGATATATTGAAGCTTCAATATAATTCATACTAATTTTAAACGTAATGTTATACAGTTAAAAAGCTGTAAAACGAGTAAATTTTATTTAATTAAACGACCATTGATATAAACACCAACCCCATTATATGTATGTGCATTTATCATTATAAACTAAGCATTGTATAATGCAGTAAAGGAAATTCATCAATCAGACCAGTTTATTCTTTTTGGGAATTCTTTTTGTACTGCCAATAATCTTTTGGTGTTATATACTTTTCAGTTACATAATAGTGTTTTTTAGTTAGCCTTTGCATGAATACAAGTAAATTTGAAGGCGAGGTTACTTTGGCCACGTCGCGTGAAGATTTTCTATTGATTTGATTAAAGTTGATTGTTCATTTTGTATGCTGTATTTTCTCAGTTTGTCGGTCTGTCAACTAATTTTGGATAAACCTGAATCGCTAGTATTTCCATTAAAATATGTTGTCTTTATCAAGTCTTACAATTCTTCTTATTATTTGTGGATTATATTAAAATATGAGCAGTTGTTTATCTCTTTACTTTTTTAGTCAAAATTTATCTACGATCCCTGAATTTTTGTTCGTTGAGTTACAAGCTATATGCTTGCACAGCGCCCCAAACATCAATTTCGAATAGTTTATTTTTGATTTGATTACTGTTGAGCACTTTCTTTTTTCAATTTTTAATATAATACTTTGTTTCGTGGAGTCATGCAAATTTGTATTAAATGATTTCGGATTCACATATCAATGTCTTCTGTATCTCACATTTCTACATTGGCTTCGAAATTCAATTTTCCCATTTCCTTGTGTAAATTATTTATAAAGGATAAGTTTCTAACTTTTTGATATTATGGCTTACTTTGAAAGTTAATAATAAGTTAAACATGTTTTGAATGAGCAATCCGATGCCGTATAAAAACACATCTATATTCTGATATTTTGTTTTGTTGCTAAATTGGAAGGCTAGATTTTTTGTACACTAGATATGTGAACGAATAATTACTACACGTTTTAATCACTTATCTCCTACGTAAATGGAAGTTAGTGCCTTCCGCAAAGTAAACTAGTATAGTTTCACATGCATTATTGCGAAATTATTTAGAAATTAATCGGTTTCATTATAGTTTTATATAATATTTAATAAAAATGTACATAATGCAGTGTGATTATTATTTTAAAATGAGCTATAACATTAACCATGCTTTTCAATCCACTACAACATTCCTTTTTTCCAAATATTTAAAAATATTTATTTATTCAGCTTATTTTTGATATTGTATCACATGTAATGTCGTCAATTAAACGATCATTGATGGCGTGGGTGGTGGTAACTATTCCTTAAATCAAGTTTGAGGGCTTGAAATGGACACCAATCCCAATGTATTTAACCAATTGTCGAACAACTGACTGACGGTACTTTTGCTCTGTCGTTTGTCGACTGATTAAATACATTTGGATTGGTGTTTACTTCAAGCTCACAAACTTGATTTAAAGAAAGTCGCCAAATTGTTTTCAATTCCAGTCGAAACGTATTGTACTTGCGTTATTTTTAACTGTTTGAAAATTAGTGCTTAAGCACACACAGAATCCAGTTTTTAACAATTTTTCATTGTGCAGAATTATTTTGGGCTTTGTAAAGGAACAGTAGGGACATTTTCAATTTATTCTCATAAATTTAGGTTCGTTACCTACTTTTGTTTTTCAGTTAAGTGTTTTTTGTTTTCCTGCTTCATAATAAAGTTGTTTCTGTTGAAGTAACATTAGCTAAATACTTCTCTAGTCTAATTTGATCATAAACGCACTTTTTATGTGAATTTTAAACAAAGCCGTCATGACTAACGAAAGTACACTGTAATACATTCTTATATTAAATTAATTATTTTGTTACTTAGCTTCGTTTTGTGGTTTTATCTGATTTTTATGGTAGATTTTATTTATGGACAGCGAATTGCTTAAATAGTCCATATTCTGAAAGAACCCTTGTGCACGCAAAACATTTGTTCCCAGTTATTAATATCATAATGTTTAATGGTAATTGTGCAGTAGTACTTTCGCACACTCGTTTTAACTAACTTTGCATTGAAATCAAAAACACATAGTAGTTAAGTACGGGTGTAAAAATAGTACAAACGGTTGTTAGCCTAGCCTGGTTCAATATAAAACAAAATAACGCGTTTAAAACACGGAATTCGATAATGTTCAGCGTGGTCCTAAGAATGAACAACTTAGCGTCTATTTACTGCCTACAGTTAACATTGAATTTCATGGTTATGCTGCATTGGTGTGTGTTACGTACGTTTGTGTAATGCATTCTAGTGGAAGCACTTAGCCGTAGTTGCATAGTTCTAGAGAAGTCTTATGGCAACACAGCGCTTTATAACTAAAGCATTGAACTGGAGAAGCATATTTACCGACCTATTTAAAAAGCTATTATGCATGCTGACTTGGAATTACGTCTGTAAATGCTTAGAGAAGCATGAACTCATTCCTCTTTATTGCATCTACTGAAATAATTTTTACGGCGGGTATAATTTAAACTGAGTAACTTTAAACACAAATTCAGTATTTCATGCTAGGAATTTTATATTTAGAAATTGTAAATGTGTTTGAAATTATTCTAAATCAAGGTTGTGATTTTGATGTGAAAACCTTTCCCGTTTTATACATACGTTTGTTTGTATAAAGTAAGCATTGCATAGTTTAGAAAAGTCAATTCATCCGGTAGACCGGTTTCGTCCTTATTGGAAACTTTTCGAGCACTGGTCAGCATTTTCCGCTGATAGGGCTCGAACCTGGGCACACCTGCTTCAAAATCTGTTACTCTAACTACTGAATCAAGGAGCCGCATGAAGGTTTAGAGTCACAGACTTCGAAGCAGACGTGCCCAGGTTTCTTAATGAGCACTAGGACGCGCAAGTCAACTGAACTTAGAATTTGATACTAAATCATTTTGAGTAGAACTCAGTTTATAGGTGGATACTGTGTTGATGCCTTTTGTGAATAATTGTTTACTTACCTTTCCAATTCGTTAATTGAACGTTAATGTGGTTGCTTTAGTTTTTGCCTGCGCACTGTTTTATATTCATTCGATCAACGCAGATTTAATAGTTTATTTCGTTAACTAGATTTACGTTAAAGATTCACTAAAAATTCAATTGCTCGCTTTATTTCATTCTGAATGTCTATTTAAATCAACAATTCGGTCATTTTTATCGGCATTTGTCCTTTTTGCTTTAACGATCTATCTTCTAGGTTCATATAAACTTTAAGAAATTCTTTATAAGCGTACCCGTTAATATCACCATAATTGGTTTTTTTCGTGCTTTTTTCTATTTGGATTATAATGAGCGCGGTTCTGGCAATGGTGGATCGTAATATTATCAAGCAAGTTAGTTAAGGTGATTGTTATAAATTCTTAGTTGCAAAGTATTTATATATATATCATATCATATATAATATATATATATCATATCATATATGAATAGATTTATTGAGTATTGCTTACCTAATAACAAGGTAGTTAATATGAGATCATTAAGGTATGCTGAAGTTGTATGCATTTTAAATTATACCTTTTGTTCATTTTGACTTTGGCGTGTCCGTCTGCTCATATTTGAACTGACTTGTTACTGATGCACAATACGTAATATTTAATTACATATTTATTGTGATGTTAAAAGGAAAGCCCACAAATATTTTCATCTATTCTTTTATGTGAATGAAGACTGTTTATTTAAGTCAGCAATCCTAATTTTAGCTGGTCGCACAAAATATCAGAATTACCATCAAGCACTCGTACGGACACGTCACACGTATTTGCTTGAGCTGAGTCATTTAATTGATTAAAGTCTCATCGTCTCCGCGAGATCGTGATTTATTCTGTCGTAAATTTTATTATTATTTATCTGATCATACTTTTTTATTTTAATCATACTAGTCTACAAAACCTTCGCTTCACCTTTATCAGATTTTTCGGACATGCATATAAACAAAGTACGACATATATATATATATGTAATATATATATATATGATATCATATATGCATATATATCACTCGTATCATATATATATATAATATATAGTATATCATATATATCTCATATATATATGTATATATATATATATATATATATATATATATAAGTTTCTATGCATAACCTGTTGTATTTTGAAAATTATTATAATTTAAAACAAGTGTGACTTCCTCAAAGTCATGCTCTTTTCTTTGTTGTATAGTAGCGGAGCAACCCTTTCTTTTTAATTAATGCAATCTTAGGATACATTCGCTATATTTCAACCCCTAGTAATTATTTCTGGTTGGTTAACGTTAAGATAGATCACGAATAATTGTAATTCTAATTTTGATCTTGACAAATTGTTATTATTTTATTTCGAAGCTCTATAACTTCCTATATTCTTTCATGACCTTCTTTCAGGTCGTGGTTTTGCATTTCCTTTGTTGTCGTTCATCGCCATGCCGGCTCCTGTGCGCGTTTGGAAATCATTCCTCCTACAACAATGGACAACGTTATGTTCTTTTTGGCGTAGTGATTAGATTTTACGCACTTTCTCCGTTTCTCGCACGATTGATGTGGTGTGTATTTCAATAAAAGAATCGCGCCCGGAGAGAGCTTCTAACAGATTGCATCTAACTGAGGACGAAGGTGTTACATAAATCAATTCTCTCGCTCAAGTTGCATATACCTTTATATGGCAAATTTATATAAACATCATTACCATGTTCTACCAGACCTTTTAACTGTTTTAAAAAAAGCGATCGTTCAAGATTTAAACGCTTTGCGCTGTCAGTGCATCCACTGAATAATTTGAAAGATGGCTAGAGCGGTTGAAGGCACGCCGGATTCCGAAGCGAGAACATGCTCACCGAGTTCGAGAGCCCTGTCATGCGGGAAAATTCCTGGACAAGGTACGGTGAGATGAGTTCCCAATAAGATCGAAACCGGTGTACTGGATGAATTGTTTTTTCCACACTATACAATACTTAGTTTATACTAGCAAATGTGTGTACATAATTTATTAGGTGTTCATATTAAAATCGCAACCTTAATCAAAGTAATTGTAATCGACACCCGCGAAACCAATGTTCGTTAATTTTTGAGAGAAATTATTTTGCAATAAATGAGGAGTATTAATTTTTAATTATCTATTTGTTTATCTTTGTTGTACTTAAGATAGTGTAAATTTTATAAGTAGGGGCGTATACTTTTTGTAGTTTTTGCGATTAATTGAAATATTTTCGCTACTGTAGCAAGCTGTCTTATGGAGATCCACAAGTAAATATCATATGCAGAGTAAAAATGTTTAACTTCATTGACACATGCGCTTCGTGCCTTCTAGCCAGGAAACAGTAGCTGCCGGCACTGCGCCATAACTATGCTTTTGAGTTTAAATCAACGAGATGCGAGCACGATGTAGTCGTGGGTCCTCATTAATATATAAATCATCGCCAAGCTATAAGCTAAAAGAATTATATAAAGTAAAAAGGCGCAATGTTTCATAGCATCAGTAGACCAGAATTTTACAAATCGTTGATTTTGAGAACTCTTCAAATTACTGTCATCTGAATTTTATGCCATGGGAAGGAGGTTTTGAACACGGGGCACATTTGCGTCTGGTTTGACAGCATAGAATTGGTATTTATATCAAGCTCGCAGTCTTGATTTAACTAATTGTTATTAATATCCACGCAATCAATAATTGTTTAATTACTATTGAATTTGTTAAATGGGCTGATACATAATAAAGATGCAATCTCCTAATTCAATACGCAGATCAAATTTAAACTATTAGAGGACAAAATGTAGTTACGCATTCTATAAATGTGTTGGTTCACTGCATGTTAAACGATTGTTTTCACATTTTTATTGCTTTGAGACTGGAAAATACGAAAAAATTCTATCCTAGCTTATTCGAATCTTGGTAATTTTTAAAAGGCCAAAGAATATTGCCTCAAATGGTTGACTCCAGTGGATTATTCTTTTTGTCTAAATATTTTGACATATTCACTCAAATGAATAAAGAGAATATAGCTTTTAAATATCTATCTGCTGAATATGCCTTTTTTCGTTTGTAATGTATAAAAACGATCTGAGTTTTCGAAACTGAAAAGGCAATATCAAATAGTATATTAAGTTCATTCAGCTACTACTAGAAAGTGTTCAATAAGTAAGAACTCGCTCTTGTGCATGACCTGCGTTGCACGTAATGGAGTATTTACTTTATAATAACAAATATATATAATAATATATATATATATATATATATATATATATATATATCCTGTCTTTATACTCTTGTTCAATAAATATACATGTACATACTTATATGTTTGCTTATGTGTATGAAGCATCCATGAATATAATGTTTGAATGCCTTATAAATGTTTTTCGTATTGCCTCAATGCATTGTTTTGTTAAGTTTAACTATCTATCTTTAGCAAAACTATGAATCAAAGTTATTAATTAGCTGAGTAAAGAGAGGTGTATTTCTTTTATCAAGGTGGCGAGCTTTAAATAAATAACAGTCCCATTTTACATACACAATCGTGCAACATATGAGAAGTAATATAATTCAGATAAACTGGGGCGTTTCTACGTTCAATGGCGTTTATCTTAATCTTGCAATATTAATTTAAATAATTATTACCGCCATCCGCGCAACATATGATTGGTTAATTTATAGCATATACAAATTTAGCGAATGTTGGAACGAGTTCATGTTCGGGCCAATATGGAATCTGTGTAGCCAACATTTCGCGTCATGTACAATGCGTGCGAGACTACTAAGGGTGGGATCCGTATATATAATTTTGCTTTCCTTTTGGATGTTTTACGATTTAATCCTCGAAATCAGTGTGCTATTGTACTCTTATGGTGATCATGGGATGTCGAAACGCGTTAGTACGTGTGACTGACGGTAGTTTTAAACCAAGTTTGCGATATAATGACTGGATATTGGAATGATCAGTTGAAAACGGAAATATGTGCTACTTTCGAATTGACTAAATGAAAGTTCTGTCAAGTACAATGTAGGCGATGTCACTAAGAGAGTGAAACGTAATTTTTATTTTGCGTGACCTACCACTGCTTTTCAGTGTTTCATTATGCACAGGTGATGACCATATATATATATATATATATATATATATATATATATATGTATATATATATATATATATATATATACATGTATATATATATATATATATAGAGGAGAGGGTAGAGAGGAGGAAAACCTTGCTACTATGAGTAAATTTATCAGGATAACTCACAGAAATGAGGCAAGCTAAACCTCTCCACAACACCATTATGGCCAAGTTAGCATTCGGGCAAGGCGACATCAGCAACACAGCTTCCTTGCGGATTTCACCGTATCACGTCATAAACAAACCGAACCTCGCAGCTAACTTTGCCCTACTAAGAAAAGAAGGTTACGAAGATGGTTCTACTATACATCTGCAACAAGATCACCACTGAGCTCGATTCGCTGCCATATCGCTAAGGGTTTCTAACCAAGAACTGTGATGTGCACGAGGACCCCATCCCGGCAGACGAGTGGATCCTATACTACCCAATTTGGATGTAAGTGACTTTAATTGTTTCTGCCATGTCAAAATCTGCCCACCTTGTTTCTTACGCCAATTTGGTACTGGATGAGAGAACAGAGCTCTATTGGGCAATCGGAATGAGGGCATACGCAAAACGTGACCGAGCCAACGAAGTTGATGGAGCCTTATTTGCTTTTCTAAAGACGAGCACTTATTGTCAGATCCAAAAATACGTCTACGGATGTCAAAGTTAGTTATTCGTTGTTGGTAACCATAATGTGCTATACTTCTCCAACAACGATGATCGAATGCCTTAAAGCGTCTCAGATCATCAACTCTAAGAGGCCAAGTTTCACTAGCGTATAGTAAGACTGCGCGTACAGATGCATCGTAAACACGACCTTTAAGGCAAAGTGAAATATTCGCGTTTCTCCATAAATGACGAAGGTTCGAGAAAGCTACTCTAGCTTTCGCGATCCGTATTCTCACCTCGTCGGACATATTGCCTACGTTATTGATAGAGCTCCCAAGATATGTAAACCTGTCGACTGTGTCAAGATCTTCATTCTGCAGTCGCAACGTTGGAGTGGGTGGTGGGTGATCCTGTAACAGTATCTTACATTTAGAGGGTGCGAATTTCATACCGAAAGACGGAACAACGCCTGCAAATCTATTTAAGGTGATCTGGGCAGCATGCTGATTGTCGAATAATTGTACGATATCGTCCGCATAGTCAAGATCGACTAGTTTATCTCCCGGGAGAACTTCAACTCCAGCGTCCTGAATGTGTGAGAGAGTGTTGTTCATAATAGCATCGATTACAAAATTAAACAAAAATGGGGAAAGTGGACAACCTTGACGAACACCACTGCTGGTTGTAAAGTTATGCGTTAATTCGTTGTAAACCTTAACGCGACCAGAAGTATTTGTGTAGAGAGCTCGTATAATATTAACAAATTTAGTGGGCACACCGCTTTTCGACAAGATATGAAATAAAACATTGCGATCCACCGAATCAAATGCACCCTTCAAGTCTAGAAAGACGACTATTGTGGGACGGTGATATAAATGTCTCTGTTCGAGAACTTGCCTTAACGTAAAAATATTATCTATACAACCTCGTCCTGCGCGGAATCCGGCCTGTCCTTCTCTTGTTTGTGATTCACGTGAAGCGCTAAGACGACGTAGGATAATCGAAGCAAATAACCATGATACGACCGGAGTCAAACTTATACCACGATGGCTATCGCAAGAATTACGATTGCCTTTTTTGAAGATGGGAATGATGGTCGACTCATTCCAGTCAAGTGGTACGTTTTCCTCATTCCATATAGTATGAAAAAGTTTGGTCAACGATCCTAAAATTATATCGCCACCATCCTTAAACAATCCCGGAAGCAGATCATCGGGGCCGGCGGCTTTGCGGCGCTTAAGAGATAGGATTGCATCGCGTACTTATAATTCGGATGGTTCTTCGACTACTATATATATATATATATATATTACAGCAATTTAGTGACCTGATCCATGTTTTGGACAATACGGAATTGTTTCCAATTTCTACTTGAAATAGAATTTTTTCTGAACATATTTTTGTACCTTCTGCAGTCCGCAACTTATCTTACAAAATAAAGACAAACTAATAAAGCTCTATTAGTTTGGTGAGTAGTAGACTAGATAAGGTGTCAGACATTTTACATTACAAATGGGAACTGGGAATAATTCAGTGTTAGTCGAAGCATAAATTAGTTCATTATGCAATATCTGTTATCACGCCATTTTATTGTTCTTAAAAATATTTAAGTACGCGTAGTTGTCAGTAGTACCTTTGTTGTTCGACTTTTGGGAAAACATTGTAGAACGGTTTTTAAGTAAACTTGATTCATATTATGCTTTTGCAACGTCTTCTCTGCACTGATATCTAAGATTGTTCACACTACGAAATTAAGTAGTGTATGATATTTCATTTTTAGGCCGGAATGCTTTTATGCGTTTATATCGCGCCAGAAAGTGTGCTTGAAGCTGAATTAAGTAGTTGAAAGTTAAGTGCGTATAAAGAGGCCTCTGCCAGTGTTTACTAGTTTCCTCTTTTATAATAATGAAAACATTAAGTGGCTTAAAAATTTTGAAAAACGTCATCAACTAGCCCTTTGATTTCCCTGGGATTGAGAAATAGTTTCTCGGCCCTATTCGTATAACTTGTTTAAATATGAAGAAAGTTTATTTCGTTATTTTTTAAGTCCCAATTACCAGATTTTACCATTGAGTGACATTTCTTCTTATGTTCAGTCTCATAATTATCGCTCAAATACACCGAAACTCAGCAAGTATTGTAGTTTAAAAAGAACTCATGAATTTTTGACCACATTTCTTAATCGTTTATGTATCTTTAAAAATTCCGTTTGAACATATCCTAACTATAATTATAATCAAGGTTGCGGTCTTGATATAAACACCTGACCCATTAATTACTTCAATATAACCACTGAGTTCAGTGGTTAGAGCACCAGTTTCCGAAGCAGACGTGCCCAGGTTCGAGTCCTGTCCGCGGCAAATTCTGGCCAGTACTTGATGAGTTCCCAATAAGGACGAAACCGGTCTACTGGATGAATTGTCTTTTCTACACAATACAATTCTTAGCTTATACTGACATATGTAAGTAATTAATGGGTCAGGTTTTTATATCAAGACCGCAACCTTGATTATAATAAGTGTTATCACCGCCCGCGCAATCAATGTTCGTCTAATTATATCCTAACTATAATTGGCCAATACCTGTGGCACCTCAACAGTTTGCTTCATCGTCCTATAGCAGACTTGTCTACATATTCTATCCTTCTATACTGCTGGTCTATTCTCGTCTGGCGATGGTTCGTTTAACACAGTCCGACCAGAACAATTGCTCAGTTCCAATAAAAAATACAAGATAAGCCAAGTAACGACATTAGTGATAGGATTTGGAAAATGTAAATTTATTAAAATAAATTATATAGCTTCGTCATTTAATTGTGCACAAACCAAGTAATCATTATCATCAACACCAAAATTACCGTCATCATCACCATCACGGACAACAATGCAAAAGGCGTTAGTAACTGATGCTCCACTGCAATATAACTATAATAAAAATTTTTGAAAAATCATTCAATTAAGAAAAGGTAAATTAACGAAATAATTCATTAAATGGCGTATGAAGAACAAATAAAATTTTAATTGATAAATCAAAGTTCACTTATAAAAAAAATTTAACTTGGTTTCACCGTGGTTCTTCTTTCTACGACAATTTGGATGACATAATAACAGGCATCACTTAAATAAAGGTTTGCTCACCATAAACCCATAGTAAAACGTTCTCATAGAAAAACATAATTAAGTATATTACGCTTACACACAAATCTGTATTAACTTGATAACTCAGAAAAATATAACTGAATAGTTTCTATGTGAGCACAATCAGTAAGCGCACATAATGTATACCCAGATTAACATCTATTTAGGTATTCAATTAAACCGCGGGTCCTCTAAATAAATCCGTTGAAATATTGCATGGTAATTATTAACCTGTCAGTCACTCAGTCAGTTAGGCATCTTAACTACGTTACCCTGATTTAGCCAAACGGTCAACTCATTCCAGCTCCAATACTATATTAAGATATTGACTAACAATATATCGTCAATAATTTAAAAATGTGTCCAAGTAGTTTATTTGCAAATAATAATTCTATTAATAGACGCTTCTTGATGTTTAAGGTTTACTTATACTCGCTTTTCTTTGTGAGGTTTTAATGCCTTGTTTTCTTTTTTAATCGTACATTAAAGGATGATTTCACAGTATATTATAGAATTAAATAATAATTCTGAAATAAATTTTTAAATGACTTATTTTTATACATTTATAGATGAATGTTGAAGTCAGTTCACTTGCTTCAAGTAAAACGCAGCCTGTTTTTATAAATCCTTCTCACTGTCAGATAGAAAGCAATGGGCTAGACTCAATTTCTTTTACAGATTGCGACTACAAAACTGTCAACACGAGCAAAACTTCGCGACTTTTAACAGCCGAGAATGATAAAAACAGCGAACGTGATCATAGTATTGGCCATATAACTTCAATTGATTCCGGATGCGTAATTTCGAATTCCTCAAGCCAGTTATCACCAGATCCTCCAACTGGTAATATCAGTACGGGCACATCTGTGTTAGATCAAGGAATCTCGTCGGGTTCATCCTCTTTCATGGAAAACACCAACGGAAATATGTTAATGGCAGAAAACAGCCGAATACCGAATCAGGTTGCTGGCTTTAATGGATCGTCTAACTCTATTGACCTATTTGATCTTGGCCTAAAAAATAAATCTGATGTCTTGTCCGCGGATCAAGATCTAAAGAAAGCTAAGCAAGGCTCACCTGTAAGTGACGTTAAGAAAATGAACAGACGATCTGTAATCGATGAAAACGGGTTACTAACTAACGGATTGGATGATCTGCAGAATTTAAACAATTTGTCGAACCGACTATTGAATGGTAAAGCACCGGGTCTCAACGATGTGCTTGATATAAGCACAGTAACTAATGGCAATAGTGATGAATTGAGTGCTGTGCAGTTGGCACTGTCCACGGGTTCTGTTTCTCCTCTCCTTTCCGGCTTACTATCGATTCAAAATGGTTCCAATGGCTTTAGTGCACAGTCTATTAAGCGGCCAATCACCGGATGTCATAACAGCAATATTTCAGTCGCCTCTAGAAACAACAGTGGTGGAAACGGGTCTAGTATTAACGGGTTTTTTAACACACCTGGCATTCGCAATGGCAATGTGTGGCCTCCTTCGAATAGTCAAACAAACCTAGCCAATCAAAATATATCACTCAATTGTGCGCCCTCATTAACAATGCCTGGGTTATTGAATGGTCAGTCGGCAACTAAACAGAACAACAGTTGGCTGGCAGCGTCTTGTCTGAACTCATACAAAAGTGAGACAAATAATATAATCGGTAACATCAACAGCAACAGCACAATCAATGGTAGTAACAGCAGTTTAACAGGCACCAATTTGTGGTCACAATCTAGCAAACAGAACACTGCATCAACGCTACAGAATGCTTTGAACCATGCGAATAATGTCTGCACAACCCACAGTCCCACAACTCTAAATGGTCTCAACTCAATTCAATCAGCTGTTGCAGTAGCCGGAAATGATGCTGTGCGACGTAACTTAGCCTCAAACGGTGCCTATAATGTGTCGGCATTACCAAGCAATAGTTCGTTAAACGGTCCATCTTCTGTGGCGGCTAAGAATTTGCTATCGAATGGTATAAACAACAGTCTATTCACACGATTCCCAAAGAGGCCACAACACCGCATGATGGCACACTGGCAGCAACAACAACAGCAACAAGTGTTGCAGTCCAGCAAGCTATTTTCTGGATCCAATAGTTTAAATGATTTTGGCACTGGCACTACTCAACCGATTGAGTGCAACAACACCATTAGTAGCTCGAATGTTTTAAACTCAAATTCATCCGGGTTAAACAACGCTGTAGGACAAGGTTGTTCCTCTACCGCGTCGAACACGTATTCACTTCTGCTTCAGGCGATTGCCAACAGTGGCAACAATATGGGCACAACAAGCGCCAGTAATAACTTGAGTGGCTTGAACAACTTTAATGAAACAATAAATAATATTGTTCTCAACAATCATGCTACTTCTAACAGTGGTTCTACTACTAATAATAATAACATCAACATGCTTTCCAGTTTGCTTGAAACTCTGGCGTCCAATAGTCACAGCAGCACCAGTAGTAATAATATAAGTACTACCAGTTATGGTAGCACAAGTCTAGCTGGCGGCGACGCGTTTAAATCTCTGCTCGACCAACAGCTGATCGATGTTATGAAATCATTTGATTGCAACACCAATAGCAATCTTGACATGTCTGCACTTTCAGGATTATCATCAATTTCGCTAAACGGAACAGGAAATTGTGAAAATGACGGTGGTGTTAATGAACATTTAACCAATGCATCTGATCTTTGCCTTCAAACAGGCTTAGATGAGTCATTGGCCGCAAGTTTGGCTGCGAATCTGTCAATTACAGATGGTATGGACCAGTTTGGGCTTCTAAACAGTAACTATCCACTCAACAGTTCTAACGGCACTGGAAATGGTATCAGCAATGGGCTATCACCGAGCCTGGGAGGTATGGGCTGTTTGGGTAATAGTTTAGTGGGTGGTCCATATGATTTCTTGAACAGTGCCGGCGGTGCTGGTATTGGAGCGGTTGGTGGCAACGCTGGTAATGGCAGACTTTTACAAGAGGAAGGCTATTCTCGAAAGGTATTTGTCGGTGGTCTGCCTCCCGATATAGATGAAGGCAAGTTTGTGTGCAAATTTACTTAGCTTCAATACCACCTTTCATTAATTTTTGGTGTCCCGTTCAATGTTACATTGGGTACACTTGCATAGACATATATTTAAAAAATATATATATTTATATGATTTATTAAAAGAAGGGCGTGTGTTGAATAATTAAAGGTAAATTAATTTTTGCTAAAGTGCATAAGTTATATTGTAATCGTCAGGACGACACGAGTAACCTGTGTAATAGTAGCTTATTTCTGAAACCGACTTGATTTTTTAGCGTTATTTCAATTTCATACTCTAATCGTCAGGGTGATTTATGATTGATTAGGTGTCGACCTGCGTATGCACACTTGTATGCATATGGAATCTTGTCACTATTCTAAATAAAAATGCCATTTTGTCGATTAGTATTTGTGGACAGTAAGACAATTCATGGTTTTTTTATATATTTAAACGACCATTGTTTGCGCGAGCGGTGATAACATTTATTTAAACCAAGGTTGTTATCTTGTTATAAACAAAAATCCCATTATATGTACATTTGTCAGTGTAGAGTAAACGTTGCCTCAGGTAGCGAAGGCAATTGATCTAGTAGATCAGTGTCTTCCTTCAGGTGCCATCCAGAAGTTTTCTACTCCCGAAATCGGCTTGTTTGTTGCTCAGATTATTAATTACTTTTAAATGCGATATGTAATAACTAGTACTCGTACTATCTTTCTCTCCTTAACACGTTGTCATTTACATATACCCTATTTTCTCTACTAAATAATATTTTATATTGTTATATTTTTAACTTCACTCTCTTTGCAGAGGAAATAACAACTGCATTCAGACGCTTCGGCTCACTGATAGTTGATTGGCCTCACAAGACTGAAAGCAAAGCCTACTTTCCTCCGAAAGGTGTGTTTTTTTCAACTTTGTCAATATTTCTTACTAACTCGTATAAAGCTTAGACGTCTTCCAGTTGACATTATTCAGCGGAAGTATTGTGCATGCAATTATTGGTGTTCTATAATATGTACGGCTTTGAAAAAGCCGACACGCGTGAGCTGTTTAGACAATGAGGAGGTTCTGTTAAAGAGTTTTCAACATGAGCTGAAATCAAGTTGCCCAATTAAAATACATTCACTGTCTAGTACAGATATTGAATATACGACTAAGATTCATTGAGGTTTTCGTCATAAATGCAAAAACTGTCTGCATTTTACCCCTTTCATCAGCCGATTGATAATATACACCATTTACTCAGTGAACATGTTTCTTTTGTGTTATTCAAAATCATTTTCAATGGTTTGTAAATCATAAAACTAAAAAAACGTATATTTTTCAGGACAAAAATTATGTTTTATGTGAGGAAAACACTGTTTGTTGCGGAGAGCTAATATATATGCAAGTATGTATTAGATGTTGCGAACCTAGTAACAAATTAGTTCAGTTGTGACCAGCAGGATAAACCAAAGGCGGCATGAACGGAAAGTATAATCTCATGCACATTCGTTTCGTGCTTACTGGCGACTCATCAGTAGGAGCCGGTATTACGCCCTTTAACCACTATATATTTGGGTAAAGAATGTGGGATAATAAGACGGTAAAATCTCCTAGACAAATTTGTAAACCTGCAATAGTGAAGCTAACATCATATAAAGTCTACGACAATGCGATTTCAACGCTAACTCACACTATATAATATATATACCGAGTCTGTAAAGGATACTAACACTATGGCTATTGTGTTAGTAACCAATACCAACATTATTGTACCGAAAAGGTACATGGTACTGACACTATGGTTTCCGAGTCGGTACATGATACCAACCTGATGGATATCAATTTATGCTAAAGTTCACCCAAATTGAGAATTAAAACAATTTCTGAACACCTGTTACTCCAGTTAAACCATACACTCTGGCCTTCATCGATATCAGTTATCACATTTCGCGGTAAACATGACATCATTCAATTCAATATATTACAGTTACATACTGTTTGTTGCGAAGAACTAATATATATGAAAGTATGTATTAGGTTTTGCGAACCTAGTAACAAATTAGTTCAGTTGTGACCAGAAGGATAAACCAAAGGCAGCATGAACGGAAAGTATAATCTCATGCACATTCGTTTCGTGCTTACTGGCGACTCATCAGTAGGTGCCGGTATTACGCCCTTTAACCACTATATATTTGGGTGAGGAATGTGGGATAATAGTTAGTATTTGCCAGTTGCTGAGCCGAAAACATTTATGGCTTTTGCTTTAAATCAAGTTTGCGAGCTTGAAGTAAACACCGACCCCATTGTATTTAACCAGTCTTCAAACAACATAACAAAACTACCGCCAGCCGCAACGCACTGACGCGTTTCGACCTTCCATGATCAACATCAGAGTACGACGGCAAACTGACTATCGAGGATCAAACCGCATTTAATATATATGGAAATCAAATTTAGATATGGCTCTCCCCTAGCAGTCTTGCATACATTGAATCATTGTTGTCAGCTGCACAAACAAGTGCAGTCACGAATATTAACTGTTTGTAGCCATATGCTACATATATAGGTATTACTACAATTTAACAATAATTGATTGCGCGGGTGGTGGTAACAATGCTTTAAATCAAGTTTGTGAGCTTGAAGTAAACACCAATCCCATTGTATTTAACCACAAGTTCACGTATGCGAGACTAGAGGTGAGAGCCACATATCTAAATTTGATTTCCATATATATCCAATGCGGTTTGATCCTCGATAGTCAGTTTGCCGTCGTACTCTGATGATGATCATGGAAGGTCGAAACGCGTCAGTGTGTTGCGGCTGGCGGTAGTTTTGTTATGTTGTTCGAAGACTGGTTAAATACAATGGGTCGGTGTTTACTTCAAGCTCGCAAACTTGATTTAAAGCATTGTTACCACCACCCGCGCAATCAATTATTGTTAAATTTATGGCTTTTCAAAGAATAAATATTACTTTATTCAAAACAGCTCACAAAAGAAAATAAAAAGAGAAATTGGAATGCGTGTCTGTTCAAAATTGAAAATCGTCCATTTGTGTTCGCGCATTGCATCATATCAGAGTAAAGCTAATGAAGACTGACGTCACTAGCTCCTTAGTAATGGAGTATAGCCTTTTCCATCATACGCCCAGTGAAGTAGCCCAAGACTGCTGAACTTCAAGTAGACCGATGTAATAATTCTCGTTAGTCAGCTTAAACATGTAAGGTCGAAACGCGTCATAACATGTGGCTAACGGTAGTTTTTCTATGTTGTGTGACAGGTTTGATACAATAGTATTGGCTTTATCTCAAATTTTCATACTTGATTTAATAAAACGTTAGCAGCACAAGCGAAATCAATGTATGCTTCATTGTATAGCTTACGCACGTGTGGCGAAATGTGCAAAAATGTTATCTTAGTGATTATATAAAAGTTGTGCAGCCTAAATTTGTAATGAAGACCAAGGTATGCGAGACAGATTTTTATATGCATTTATATATGCATTGCGATTTGATCCAAATTAGCCAGTTCGCCTTTGTGCTCCGATCATGACCAGGAAAAGTCGAACGAATGTGCATGAGATTAGACTTTCCGTTCATGCTGCCTTTGGTTTATCCTTCTAGTCTCAACTGAACTAATTTTTTACTAGGTGCGCAACACCTAACACATACTAGTTCAACGTTTGAACATAAATATCGATTGTGAATATGGTTTTGAAGCCGCAGCGACCTGAATTCAAACAAAAAATATTTCATTTTAATTTTTATTGACATTTGTATTATATTTGCACAAACTGATAATAAGTGAGGCGTGACCAATTTCTTTACTGGAAATACGTTTCCTCTTTCTTTTTAAAAAAAAAGGCTATTGCTTCTTGTTGTTCCAAGAAGAGAGATCGGTTCAGAGTCTGATCAATGCCTGCATAGTCGATGAAGGCAAATATTACTGGTGTGTATCTTCTCCTACAATGAAAGACAAACCGGTAAGTGTCCATTATGTGGCTTATTCGATTTCTTTCAGTATGCTCATTATTGCTTAGAAATCATTTACAAAATTCGAGGATGGAGTAGTCAACTTAAAAATGTTTCTTTCTCCGAGTTCATTGTATGCACAATTCTGCCAACGACTGTTATCCTCTGCCTAGCAAGCACGAACTAGATTCCGTTTGCGCAAGGAGAAAGGTAAGCGGCTGTGTAACCACCTTACTATTGGAGCATGGCCCTTGCTATCACACACAAACACAGATTTTATGTGGTCTATATTAGTCGTCATGAGGACCAGTTGAAATGTCTTTTTGTGTTTTGGATGAGTCCATTTAATCTCAAGGGACAGGAACTGGAATATCTGTTTATATTTGTATGTGGGAATCTTTTACGTTTTTAAACTAAGGAAGCCTTCCCATACAAAGCATGCTGCTGATCGTGTTATTTGATGACAAACCAACGAGATGGGTACCGTGGTTTTACACAAAAATACTGGTCTGACGATTGGTGGGCCCTGGCAAGTCGCATTAGCATTACTAGTTTGAATTTTGCCGGTAGTATCATTGTATGTGCCATCCTGTCTCATGTAAATCCTAGAGTGGAATATTGCTGTGCAGTTAGAATTTAGTGTTAAATTATTAGTAACAAAATGACGGCGAGCGTGTCGGACGCGGAGAGCAAGTTTTGTCGACACCATCCATAGTCGAACTACTGTTCTATTACAACCCACATATAATTATGAAAGCATTGAATGTTTTTAGCGGAAAATCGTCAATTTTTAGTTGCTGACGCATTCCTGCCTATGATATTGGCTAAATAACCACCTTTTTGGCGTTGTTCGGGCATGCACCCGTAGTCATGTAGATTATACATCTTTTAAGGTTGTTCAATGTAACCAGGCTGTCTCTAGTAGTCTGACATGGCTAGCCATTTACTTGGATAACATGTATCATCGACGAATTTTTCACCTATGCAGGTTTTATCTTTTGATTAGTCGAGTATGTTATACTATGTTAGCCAACCAATCGTCATACGGAATAAGATTTAAAAGAAACATGTTGCGCGACAGGAAAGAGATAATTTACCTGATTTTCGGATTGCGTACCGAAATATTTGAATCCATTGTCATCCTGATTTTTTTTTCATACGGAATGTTTGACTGATCTTGATTGTGTTTTCAGTATGTCTATGACCTTGATAATCTTTCTAATAGAGTTTAATTAGTATCGAATGCCTATAGATAGAATGCCCAATGGAACCTTATTTTCGCAGCGAGTGCCAGTTTGGCGATAGGTACAAGAAGGGCAAGTTCTAACACAAGAAATCAGCCACAGTCAAATTAAATGGCATCCTCATTGTTTAGATCTACTTTATCGTTTTCGTTCGCATGATATGGTATTATTGAATGATTAGCGAATATGTTGCCGATTGTTTGTAAAGTAATCTACTTATTTCTTGAAGGATGGTTTTAATTACGAACCTGGATTAATTGAAATTACCTGATCTGCGTTTTGACCAACGCAGCTTTCATTGTTTCAGTAATTTTCTTTTGATAAAATATTTCGGCCTAACTTACCGTAGGCCTTCAGTTGCATTTTGCTTCACAAGTTTAACAAACGAAACAAATAAAGCAAAAGAAAATTACTGGAACAATGAAAGATGCGTTAGTCAAAACGCAAATCAAGTAATTTCAATCTATTTGTTTGTTTTGAAATGCGAGCTTTAATAAAATTCATTGTTCCCTTCTTGTGTGCAAAAACAAAAAGAAATTTTATCAGGTATAAGAAAATTTTCTTTCTCATGGTCTTCTCAAATATCTACTCATGAACATATCCTTATATATAAATTGGAAAGCAAAACAAGATAGAAATTTTTGAACATTTCCACACTCTCTCTATGTTCAAATATTTCTATCTTGTTTTGCTTTCCAATTTATATATAAAGATATGTTCATGAGTAGATATTTGAGAAGACCATGAGAAAGAAAATTTTCTTATATCTGATAAAATTTCTTTTTGTTTTTGCACACAAGAAGGGAACAATGAATTCTATTTGTTTGTCTTCGAGCTTGTGGAAAATTTGACCACGATGTGTGGTCAAGCTATGGCTAGATACGGTTAAAGTGGTAAAGAATTTTATTATTGATTAGGTTTATACTATGTGCTGAATGAAGTTGTATACGACGAAGGTTTTGTTTTTTTCATTCTAGGTATGATCAGCGCTACCATTATCCATTATTTTTTCTTGCTTGCGGATTTTATTTGTGAGAAAGTTCTCGCAGAAAATGGTTTGGAGCTCAATGATGGAGATGAATTGAAATATTTAATAGTTATAGGAACTTTTCAAGTACTATCCAGAATTTTGTGTCGATCAGGGCTCAAACCTGAGCACGTCTGCTTCAGAGTCTGGGATTTTATCCATTGAGCTACCCTGTCGCATGCTACACACGATAACTAATGCTTTTAAGTTAGCCTTTTCTTCATTTGGAGCCAATATGGGATCTCTTTGGACATAAAGTTCTAATTTGCCACCCGCCAATCTGTCATTATTGGACACCGTGTTACCTGGGAGTGTGGTATTGAATTGAACATTCATATAATTAAACGATCATCGGCTGCGCGGTAGTGGATAGTAGTCATTTGACAGACTATGGTTGGAACGCACTGAAATGCTTTTCACATTTTGATAATATTCCTTTCGAAAAGTGTGTTTTTTAGATGAAATACATTTGTGTGACATTTCCGAAGCAATGCTTAGCCTCATACGACTTCCATCTCTTACTTCAGAATATTCAGATTGTAAAAAATTTAAAGCGTTCGCATGTTGCTGGCAATGATAAATTTTTATACAAAAATACAACATCTAAGTTAGCTAATCTATAAATTGCTGTTAAATTATATTTCGGAACTATGTCTGAGAACTAATTTGTGCTTATTAATGTTTGGTTTGACGATGATCATCATCATCATCATACACAGCCATATAACCACAGGAAGCGAAAAAAAAAATATACTTTATGAAAAAAATAATTTAATCACACAAATTATTAGTTAGATGTGCGAAAGGGAGAGAAGGAGAGTACCTAGGTACTATGAGTATACTTATCAAGATAACTCATTGAAGTGAGGCAAGCTGAACCTTTACGCAACACCATTATGGCCAGGTCAGCTTTTGGGCAAGGCAACATCAATAATACAGCTTCCTTGTGAGTTTCTCTATATCACGTCATAAACGAAACTATACCACACAGCTAACTTTAAACTACTAAACAAAGAAAGATACGAGGATGATTCTACTAGACATCTGGAAGAAGATCGCCACTAAGCTTGATTCAATGTCATATCGCGAAGTGTTTCTAACCAAAAACTATAATTTGCACGTGGATCCATCCGGACAGACGAGTTAAACCTATGCTACGAAATTTCATATGTAAATGACTACAACTGTTTCTGTCATGTAAAAATCTGCCCATCTTGTTTCTTACGCTAATCTGATGCTGGAAGAGAGAACAGAGCTCTATTGGGCAACCGAATTGAGGGCATATGCAAAACGTGATGGATCCAAATTAGTTGATGGAGCCTTATTATTTTTCTAACTAGGAGCATTTGTTGGCAGATACAAAAATACGTCTACGGATTTCAAAGTTGGTTATTCGTTGCTGGTAATCAACATGTGCTATGCTTCTCAAACAACGATAGTCGAATGCCTGTAAGCGTTTATAATCAACTCTACGACGCCGAGTTCCACTAGCATATAGTATAACTGCGCGTACGGATGCATTGTGAACACAACCTTTAGGGCTGAGTGAAATATCCGCGTTTCTCTATAAATGGCGAAGGTTCGAGAAGGCTACTCTAGCGTTCGTGATTCTCATTCTCACCACGTTAGACATTGCCTAAACCATACACCTTAAGTTGGACTGTATCTTTTTGTTTAAATGAGTTTCCGTGAGTCTTCGTCGATCCCTCAGGTTCTATCATTTTATTTATCAAATCATTAACCTAAAATGTTAACATATCCGTAGTGTCTCAGTTTATTTTATAATAAACCTCGTTGTTGATAATTTGGTCATACATTTTGTCTCCGTAGATTAACCGGTTTATTAGGCTGGTTGTCCCACTTTATCGAATTTTAGATATTCATACACCATTAGTTTCTAATTCTTTCAAAAGGCGTATCAATTTATAATTGGAATCATTTTTATCTTCCTTATAATTTACCTTTAGATGGCACATCTATCTTTCAAATGCAGTTCTCACTGTTTCTAGAATGTGCTTGACAATTTTTAAAGCTTCCGTAATTATCTCGTTTTTATGGCCGAACTTCCGTAAGCTCAACAGTATTTAGACTACGGTTACGTATGTGTGGCGATTATAATTCCGAGGCTCTCTAATTTAAATGGTGCTTCGACTAGAATTTTTAAAGATCTCATTCACTAGCATATTGAAGATAAAAACATATTTTAAAGTCGAAAACCACATATTCTGGCCTAAACTGTCTTATTCGTTCCTACTGACCTATGTGAACCAAGATTACGAAATGTTTGTATGAGTCTTATTTCTTCAACTATGATGGTCGTGTCTTATAAGTTTGCTGGTTTACAACAATCATACAAACAGAATTAACAATACAATTCTATGGTAATTGACTCCGTTGACTACCAGATTTTTATTTTGCAGAAGTATCCTATATTAGCAACGTTAGAATTTACTAATGGAATATGGAATGATAGCTGGTAATTTATACTGACTCCCAGCCAGACTAGTAGAGCAATATCACCTGTAGTAAATGTCGACAAATCCACCGGCTAGAAGATTTTCTGCATGAATATTTTTGACATACGGAAGACTAAAGATTCTAAAGTCATATACTAAAAATTTGAACACTTTACATTCCAGGTGCATAGCTTAGTTTTTAATTGTTAGATGGGTTCTCATGCCAAACCATATACAAAACGAATAAAAGGTTTATATATATATATATATATATATATATATAATATCCATGTTTGCTTTGCCTAAAGATATAAATGATATACTATTCGTTATTGAAGGTCCATTATTCGACCCGTTTCAAACTGTGGAGTAAAACAATATTCTATCCTCAGTTTTATTAACCTCACTCTCACTATAGCCTATTGAAAACAGGATGAGATTACGTAAAGCTGGAATGGACGTTTACTGTAATATAATGGAAATTGAAATTTAGTTGATCCTTCTACGCGTCCGGAAAAGTAGTTAAAATATCGTGATGTCACTGATAGGCGTATATGTCAATCTATACGGTTTACTTATATTCTATAATGCCAATTCGGATTAGAGTACACATATTGTGTCTGTGTGTTTGTGGGGGGGGGCTGTAATTTCTTTTATAGATGCGAGTATAGGAGAATAGTTATTAAGGTCGGATACCGGGGCAGACAAGAAAATACTGTAGGAAGTAAAACCAATATAAATAGATCTGTCTTGAATGAGCGTATCACATTTGCACAATTTGTTTTCTCTTTGAGGATAGCGTCAGCCATGAAGATGGGACTGGAAATAAAATCCCGAAAATTCTGAAAAAAATCGGTTAACCTTTATTCAAAATCATTTCCGGACAATCAGTGTAAGGACGGCTTCAGAGACAAGCTGTCCACCTGGAAACGTAAAGGGGTCAAGATTTTAACAACCTATAAGGGCTATCAACTGTTATGCAACTATAAATTGTGGTATGAGCTCGAACGATGACAGCAATTTTCAAAACCCAATTCCTTTTAAGGAATTTATCAAAAGTTGAACACTGCTTAAGAGACAATTACATTAATCACTGTAATGAACTGGGGCTATTGAAACTAAAGTTACTTCAACAACAGTATTTCAGTGATGGCAGCCTTACTAGCAGTCCTAGCTCCTATTGACAATTTTTGACCTAGGCGTGAAGCTGCAGTGCTGCACATTGATTTTCTTTTCTACTATGTGAACCAGTCGTAATAAAACAGGACATGCCAAATTCAATGTGAATAGGTATAATCTTATGTACGCATTCATTTTCAAATTACTGATGGTCCATAATTAGGATGCGGTACGACTGACCAAACCTGCTATATTCTTGGTCGAAAATGTCGGACTATTGAACTGGGCAATCTCCAATACGTATGTGCATTAAATCAGTCGTAATGCTAACCTCATTTAAAGCCTGTAGCAATTCGTCTTTAAAGCAAACTCACTTTATTTAATGTATACTAAATCTGTACATGGCAAAGACAACATTATTTACTAGATTTAGCCAAAATTTTGAACACCTGCTACTTCAGCGATGCCTCACACTCTGGCCACGATTGACATAATTTATCACATCTTCTTGGCAATTATGGAATAGAGTTTTCATTTAAAATTTAATTTTTACCTTGAAATTACAATCGTATTTTTATGGTATTTAAGTGACTTTCTTCGGTAAATTTTGTTCGTATATGACTTTAATTTTCACGACATCCTTTTTAAGCCAGACACAAAGCCTTAAAAGCGCCTGATTTATGCACAGACTTCATGTCTTTGGATCTATTTTACCTCGTTTCGTGGTAAATTTGGTGAGATGTGCTATGTTTCTTTCACCAATTATATTCAGTTATTTTTCTTAACTTTTACACATTATGCTATTCTTCATGTGCTATAGGTTCAAATTCGACCATGGAATTTAGCGGATTCGGACTTTATAATGGTTGACTCGCAACCGTTGGACCCTCGCAAGACTATCTTTGTTGGCGGCGTGCCCAGGCCTCTTCGTGCAGGTAACTGTTGTACTATTTGGAGCTTTTTTTGTAACTAAGTTGTTTCTTAATTCTTTTTGTGTGTGCATTTCGGTTGTCTTTCTATAAGTTGGCAAAAATTGTGCATCTCGATTTCACAGGTTTTGGCTCAACCAATTGTTGCATAATAATCTGTACCTTGTGGTGCCATGAGTTCGACCTTGAAACATATTTTTCGAACTGCATTTTGGTTAGGTTTCTTCTACTTTTCGCAAGGCATTGTCTTACAGTGAATAAAAAATGTGCACACACCATTATTGGTAGTACGTGGTTGCGGTGCGAGAAGCTGAGGGTAGGTGACATAAATTTGTGTCGAGATGGATAACTAAGAAAACAAAGTGGATCATTATTCCAAGTTAGTCATAACTCTTCTAATATTATCCTTTTCCGGATAGAATACTGTTACCGGATCTAATTTATAAACCAACCAGAACAGTTTACTTCACGCATTTGCTGTTCAGTCCAGAAAAGATTGCCTTGGCGCACACTTTGCTAAGCATGCATGAACGGAGATCAAGATCCCCAACACTTGGTTTCCGACAAGCCTTTGCCAATAAAGCAGAATCAATCGGTCCCGTGCGATGGGTTCGATTTGTCATTATATTTCCTGCCAAGTCTCGCTTATCAATACGTAGTGGTCAGTGAAAGTAAGGTGCTGTGCGATCAAGTGGCCGTTAGCGCAGATAACTGTGTGCGGCTTTGAGATGGATTTTGTGATTTATCCATCAGATTTAATTGCAATATTAGCCTGGCGAGCAGTTGTTGTAACGGCCTTCTCGGACAACCTGCCAGTGTCCATACCACATGGAAGAATGGTCGGATAGAGCTGGCGAGCTTATAGATTTTCTTACTTTGTATTGTCCCCTTATGCTCAGCTGACGATGACCGTATCCAAACCGAGCGGATGTGTCGGTTCCCAACGCTTTTCAAACTATGGCTGCTGTAGTCGCTTATCTATCGTGTCTCAGCGACAAAAATGAAGACTACCAATTGTCTAACGTCTGATATATACTCATTCCATAAATTGTATGTAGTCAAATGTAGCCGCTGTCCTGCTCAATGCTCTGAAAAGGATGGTCTGCATTCCAAGCAAAATAAATGGTTAGAGTCTTTGTTCAAGTAGCATACATTTAAGGAAATGTTAGATATAAGGGAAATCAATTTATTTCGCTATGGTTTCTTATTAATTGGATGACTTCTTACCGGTTGCCGGTAATGCATGTTTTTCCCATACCTGGAATGCAATACTTTGTAGTAATTCAAACCTTTCGTATATAGATATGAGTGGTAAACAAAAATTATCAGCATCTTCGTTTTTCATGCTGTATTTGGCGTATCCTTCTGATCTTATATGAACAGGATATGTGATGCATATATTTCAGTTCTCCGCTACCAATAATGTGTAAATATTCTATTTTTTTCATCTTAACAACGAGAATGTGATTATTGTTGTCAATTGAGGTCAGGCTGTTAGACTCATCTAGAGTAGAAAACATTTAAAATTGTTTTTCTTCTCATTATTAGTCTGATTTGGCCTATCTCCTAAATAATAGTGTTAGTATTTTAAACTATTTGGTACACATTGTATATGATGAGTTGACATTGATGTCCCGTCGTTAAGGATTTTATCACACATGTATATAAAAGATTTCACTCTCTAACTGCTCAGCGTTTGTCAAACAACCGTAAACTGGTTTTGGACCCAGAGCCGGCTTCCATTAGATCAGTCGGCAGTAAGCACGAGGTGCGTTCGTGCATCGTATAGCACATTTTGTGCATGTTGAATTTTATGTCATGCATAGAATATGTGTATACTTTCCTATATACAACCTTGATACATCCCGAACCCTTACTTACTTTAATCAAGTTTGCATAAAATGAGCATTGTGTAGTGTAGAAAAGGAAATTCATCCAGTAGACCGGTTTCGTCCTTATTGGGAACTAATCACGTACTGTCGAGAATTTGCCGCGGACAGAGCTCGAACCTGGGCAATTCTGCTTCGGAATCTGTTGCTCTAACCACTGGCCACCCTGTCGCATTATGTTGGAATAAAATAGAACGAGTGCATCGATACACAACTCTCCTTCCTTACCATATTACAATGATCCTTATTAATTTAAATTGTCACTTACATAATCTTACATTATTATTTATGTTTCGTATTTTCACACAACATTTTAAACCATTTATCATAGCATGGTTTTCTCAATAAGGACGAAACCAGTCTATTGAATGAATTGCCTATTTTGCAGTATGCAATACTTAATTTATACTGACAAAAGTATGTACATTTCTTTAAATTCATTGTGCGAGCATGAAGTAAACTCTAATCCCATTGTATTTAACCAATAGTCGAACAACATAACGAAACTTCCGCTAGCCGCAACGCTGGAAGTAACCACCTATCCCATTGTATTTAACCAATCGTCGAACAACATAGCAAACCTACCACCAGTCGTACACTCTGACGCGTTTCGAACTTCCATGATCATCATCAGAGTACGACGGCAAAATGACTATCGAGGATCAAACCGCATTAAATATATATATGGAAATCAAATTTAGATATGCGGCTCTCACCTCTAGCAGTCTCGCATACATTGAACTTGACTGGAAATGTCGGCTGCACAATTTCTATGCAGTCACGAACATTTACTGTTTGCAGCTTTCGCCACATATACATATATATAGGCAATACAATTTAACAATAAAAGTATGTCCATTATGGGCTAGGTGTTTATATCAAGATCACAACTTTGATTTAAATAATTTTTATCATCGACCGTGCACCCAATGTTCGTTTAATTCTGAATCCATCATTGACTTAATCTGAACCATTCACGCGAGCTTCATCATGTGCCTGTGTCCAATTAGCATGTTTTTTAGCATAATCCAAATCCTTCTTCTACATTTTGCATTGACCATTGTGAAAAAAACTAAAAATCTTGTGAAATTTTATTTGGTTTGTGTGTGTATGTGTGTGTGTGTGTTTGTGCGTGTGTGTGTGTGTGTGAAAGGAGGGTGTGCGCATTATTTTTTTGCTCGTGAATATGTTCCGTTCAATTGCTTAATTCAGACGCATACTTTAGTCTAATTGATTGTCCGTTGCTTTTGTCAGACAAAGCCATCTTAAAGCAACAAGTATTCCGTGATCTCTAGAGTTAGAAGCACGCAGTTGGCAAACCCTAGTCGAATTGGACAGTTGCTTCTTATTCACTGACGTGTTTGGCCAACCGTTTGTGGTCCGGATAATGCTTAAAATGTCGCTCTACATTTATTAATAGCATTAGTAGTGGTACTGAATAGTTAGCATTACTAGCCGTGTTACCATTTTTGTCTTATTTTTAAAATTCTGGCAGTTATAGCAGTAGTGTCAGTAGTTGAAGTGTGCTAAAATTAATGGCAATGACATTTCTAATAGTAGCTTGAATTTTAGTATTGGAGGCAATATAATGATTGGGTCTTACAGTGGCGTTAGTTTAATTATTAGTACTTTTATTATCGGCATTTTTAATTGTTCAAATAAAATTATACCACTTGATGCTTGTTTGTAGACGTGAAGTTGTAATATATATATATATATATATATATATATATATATATATATATATATATATATATATATGGTAATGTTGTACTATAAAAATGTATTTCCTTGTTTATTTAGTACAGATTTCCATTGTTCGGCGGTTTTTTATTTCAGTATAAGCCTGGCCATTGTATCTTATATTGCCACAGCCTAAATTGCTTTCATTTACTCATAAGTTTTTACTTTCATGAAATCCGATGATTAGTGCCATCCCTTTTTTCTGCATGATTGTGTTTGAAAGAATTTTTCTTAATGACTGACTGACTGATTGTCTGTAGGTCTGTTGGTATAATTATCTTGATGTCTGTCTTACGAACTATTTTTTTTGTTTACTTTTGCTTGCTGATTTGCTTGCAGTCAAGTAAATCAATAGCACGTCAATGGCTGTCCTGTTGCGTTTGGCCTAAAATTAATGTTTCTACAGGCTATCATACAATAGTTTTAACTTTTCTAGTTATATCATTGCTATTTACATTTCTGATGCTTATATTTATCGTATTTTTGATATGCCTGGTTTTATAAAATTGAATTCCATGCTTCTATATTTCTAAATGTTGCTTGACTTATAAATAACTTAATCATGTCAAATAAACTGCCGTTAACTTATGTCCTGACAATTTTAAATTCATGATATCAAAGTATTTTCATTTCTTCTTTAGGATGACAAACTAACCACAATTTAAATTTATTGATATTGAGCATAAAAAAATATGATTACTCGCCAGGATGAATGTCAACACTGCCAGAAAATTAAGATACTGTCATGTAGAGTGAAATTGATCAAGGTAGGTTGTTAAGAAGATAAATCCAAAAGACAGATTGATCGAAATGTGACTTAAATGAAAGCGAGAATGATAGATAATTACTACTAGATTAATAAATAGATAAATGTATACAGGTATCGGTATAAATATTTATGTCTTATACAAATAGATATGGCTATTTAGGCGTACATAATTTTATATAATGTCATAAGAAGAAACAAGATATATTGCTAGCTTGTTACATGAGTAAAGAGGTTGTTTGATGGTTGGGTTAATGAATAAGTACGCAGATGTAAATATTTAGGTAGATAAATATGTTGCTTGATATGCCGTTAGCTAGATTGTTTGACAATATATATATATATATATATATATATATATATATATATATATATATATATATATATATATTGATGTTTTTATAGAGCTCTATTTATGAAATACATTATTGTGGAAGAAGTTGTAATGATATCTGTTGTATGAGCTACACTGAAATTAATTCAGTAGAATATTGAACTACTGGGTCCCGACTTCGTTTTCATTTGACAATTCCTTAGTGGTTGCCAGGAGCTTGAATATCTGGTCTACAAAATCGTGGTCATATGGGCCCATATCTTGTGGCCAACACTAGTTGGCATTCGGTTCTTGATAGATCTATATTCTCTATTTTTGCCAATGAAAATGTATTTTAGTGTAAATTATGCAATTATGTATGAGGTGTTGCGCACCTAGTAAAAAATTAGTTCAAATGCGACCGGAAGGATATGCCAAAGACAGCATGAACTGAAAGTATAATCTCGTGCACATTTGTTTCGTGCTAATTGGCGATTCATCAGTACACATTATACAATAACTAGTTTATACTGGCAAATGCATGCGCATAACGGGTCATGGGCTTATATCAAGATCACGACCTTGATTTAAGTATTGTTATCATCTCCATGCAACCAATGTTTGTTTAATTATATAACTGTTCATGTCAATTCCACTTCCACATGTAACTTGGTATCTGTTCTTTAATAACAGATTAGAGATGATTAGTTGGAAATTTAGAGCTAATTAGATATTGTATAGGCTCCATCTAAAGGAAAGGCTAACTAAGAAACATTTGCTAGTATATAAATGAAAATTGTGTTCAGAGTGCGGCTGGGTGGTTTAGTGGTTAGAGAACCAGATTCCGAAAAAAATATGCCCTGTCCGCGGCAAATTCTAGGCAGTAATATAAAAATTCCCAATAAGGAGGAAACCGGTCTACTGGATGAATTGCCTTTTCCACACTATACAATACTTAGTTTATACTGATAAATGTATGTACATAATTAGTTAGGTATTTATATCAAGATCGCAACTTTGATTAAAGCAATTATAAGGCGCACGTCGGTGAGATTGCACTGCCTTGATGTCTCAATAGCTGTATTGAATTGGAAATACCATTTAATTCCGTAGGGGAAATTTGCTTTTCTTTTGCTAGTTTTCTGCAAAGCTTAACTCTACAATGAAGTTTATTACCTAAGCTCCTTTTTATTCTTTTAAACTGTGAATATTTTATCTCTGTATGCATGTTGTCCTTCTTTGTCCTCTTAAGGTCAGAGCCCATTAACTGCAGAAAATAGAATGTCGTTTTTCTTATATTATAAATATTTTGTTGATTGACCTTGTGTGTGTGTAATTGACAAGGTTGGCATTCATGATCAGAATCTAGGAATGAAGCAGATGTCTTCTCCCATCAGACTGGGAGTCAACCGTATTTAGCACAGCCTGTGATCGGTACACTAGTGCTATCAGTATGCAATTCTTGTACAACCCCACCCTAAAACAGTGGGCAAGATTGCTACAGATTTTATATTCAGTCTGTTTTGTCAGTGTGTTGTGTGTGTGTGTGTGTGTATGCTTTTATTGTGCATAAGTGGTTGTATTTTGCTTTAACTTTGCGATTGCTAATGGCCTCAGCATGTTGGTTTTGTAGCCTGTTCGTATCTTTTCAGGTCCATTTTATGTTTCTTTGTACTTTCGTCTAGAATCGCTAAGCCTTTACTGAACACACATGTCGACACAGTATGCTTTATTCTGTAACGAGGCCAATTTTAGGGCGTTTATAGAAGATCCCAAAACCGTTGCTAGGCGTGTATTGCCCACAACAAACTATTTCCATTATTGGAATAATGCGCTTTAGTGTCGTTACTTTAACCTTAGATTGGGAATATCGCATTTTGTAGAAAGAGATCGTAACTTCATTAAAAATTATGTGTCATTTATTATTTGTAACCTGTGGGTGGTTGCATAAATTTACATATTTCTTGAAGTAATGACTGTTGTTTAAGTAGGAATGCATTCTGCTGGAAGATTTTTAGCTTATTAAAACAATTCAGAATTAAGGTTGGATTTTTTTGCTACTAAGATTATGCAAATATTGCCTGCCTAATTGGGTTGGTTTTGTCGCGGCGAAAATCTGGTAGCTTAGGTCGATCATGATCAATATGTGAGGATAGTCTCAACACAGCAGGTGGTTAAATAACAGAATGGTTGCCATTTGCGGTGCCCTTTCTTCTGTCTTCGAATGCATAAATGTTGTATCCTCTATAACATCTGTACGCATTTCTTGCAATGTCACACCGTTGTATGAATTTTTTCACTCTCCTCATATTGCTTTGATGGGCCTAAGTTTGGTAGGCTATCACCGTCTATTTGCTCATCGTCTTTTACCCACATTTATATTGGCTTTGGGAGGAAGTTTCTGTTCCTACTGGTTTGTAGCGAGTATGCGGAGAACGAATGTGTCAACGGGATAACAAGTTTCGTTTATGTCGACTTCGGCTTCTACTCATGGTTTTTACTATTAATTAACTTGTTTTTGCGTACAATGCCCAGTATAAAGTTGCGCAATGGAGTGCGCCTGATCGTTTTCACCCATATCTATTCGTATCCGCGGTCAAATTGCCTCTATATAAACCACAGCCTACGGTAAGATGGGCCGAAATATCTTTCTAAAAGAAAATTACTGGAACAATGATAACTGCGTTAGTCAAAACGCAGATCAGGTAATTTCAATTAATCCAGGTGCGAAACACGGAAACTCCTTCAAGCGGTACGTTTTTTTGTCGCTCGTTGCAGGCAATAAACATTAAATTATGTGTAGATAACAGAATTATTTTCCAACTATCTGATTTAGTAGAAATTTGATTAAGAACGCTTACCATTCATGACTACCTTATGACAGATGGTAATCAAAATATATCCATGTTATTTATTTCACGTTACTGTAGCGTCTGAGAACGACCTCAATGATAAAGCAAAAATTTATGTTTAGTATTGATTTACACAAGCTAATTTTCTTATAAAGCCTTTAGAATAATAAAAGCTGTTGTATAATTCAACGATCATTGGTTGCGCGTGTGGTGAAAACAGTTATATAAACCAAGGTTGCGATCTTAATATAAACAACACTCCCATTATATATATATATACATTTGTCGGTATAAACGAAGTATTGTATGGTGTAGGAAAAGGCAATTAATTTAGTAGACCGGCTTCGTCCGTATTTGTAACTCTTCTATTACTCCTTCGAATTTGCCGCGGACAGTGCTCGAACCTGGACACATTTCTCCGGAACCCGACCGTCGCATCAATTTCTGTACAGTACTTGAGGAATTCCCAATAAGAAGGAAACCGGTCTGCTGAATGAATTGCCCTTTCTACATTACACAATGCCTAGATTATACTGACACATTTTTATATATGATTTGAGTGGTCTTTACATCAATATCGTAATCTTGATTCAAATAAAGAAATACAGCTGTAGTTGATATGACCTGTACTTTATATAATCTAAGATTGAAAGTCAATCCGTCTTCTTTCCAATAGTTATGACCATAGCGATGATCTACTCCGCGACGGTCAGAACTCTTAATGTGACAAGGTGTTGACAACGCTTTGTCGTTCATTTGATTCTGGCCCTGATAAGAGCTTTTTTGCTTACATCTGACCTTTCATGGAAAGTTAAAACGAGAACTGAACCACTGTGTGGCATACTGAGATTAATTCAATAATGGGTATTATATTTATATATTTGATTTGCCTAATTAAAAACGATATTTACAATATTTATCGCTTATTTATATATATATATATATATATATATATATATATATATATATATATATATATATATTTTAATTGGGATGAAAGAACACATTAATAACTAAAGTGGATACAGGCCACTTACTTCTTGAATACTTTGTTATTAATGTGTTCTTTCTTCCTAATTAGAGATAAATACTGTGTAATATTAAAAGCATAATATATATATATATATATATATATATATATATATGTGTGTGTATTCAAAGGTATATATAGAGGAAGTAATATTTCAAAGAAATCATGTTACCATAATCGGAACATCATGTATGTGTTTGTTCGTATGTATATATGTATGTATGTCAGTGTGTATGTATGTATGTATGTATGTCCTTCTGCGGGTACGTATTTAGGTTTTTATTTAGGCATGTATGCAATAATGCACGTATGAATGTATGTATTTATATATGTATATATTTATTTATGCGTGCATGTATGTATTTATATATAAGTGTATGTATGTATTTAATGAAGGAATGCATATCTGTATATTGTATATATGTATGCATGTATGTATGTATTTTTTATGTATGTATGTATGCATGTTGTATGTATGTATGTATGTATGTATGCATGTATGTATATATTTATGTATGAATGTATGTATGTAAATATATGTGTGTGTATGGAATTATGTATGTATGTATAGATTTATGTATGAATGTATGTATGTATGTATGTATTTATGTATGAATGTATGTATGTATGTATGTATGTATGTATGTATGTATATATTTTTTTTGAATGAATTTATGTATGTATGTTAGTATATGTGTATGTATGTAACTATGTATGTATGTATGCATGCATGCATGTATGAATGTGTTAATTTATGCATGTAGGTATGTTTATAGACATGTGCGCATGCATATTTGCTTTGTTTTTTTGTGAATTTTTTTCGCTAGTTGTTATTATGAATTGCTTTAAAAAAACTGCTACACAGGAGGCTACCATATGTGCCGTCACAAATTTCCAGTGGACAGACATTTAATTAAATTTAATATTGTTCAGATAGACAAGTATAATAGTATTTTAGACATAAAACGTGAAGATTTAACTGGTTTGTGCACATAATTCCATAAAAGCTCCACTTGCACTCTTTTTTATTGGTTTTCTCTGTTTCTCTAAAATCTTTAATTGCCGCGTGGTTTGTCTGTTGCTTTTATTTTGTAAAGTCAACCTAATGATTTTGTGTACTTCCAGCTTGGCGATTTGAACTAGTGTTTAGTTTTCGCCGGACCAGACAATGGTTCTTGTGTTTCATATTTTTTGGCATTGAATTTTGTGTGTGATGGGGCTGTGTGCATAGGTCAAGCGTATACAATGAGCTATAATATAACCACTGGTCGTTTGTGCACATCAATTTTTCCTCCCTTGCTAATCCTCAGTGCTGCCTTATTTGAATCGTATTCATTTGTTACACATGTGTTAGTGTGTGGTGTGGTGTGTGTGTGTGTGTGTGTGTGTGTTGTATGGTATTTTTCAGTATATAGTTGCACTTCCTAAGTGTGGTTATGGTTTCAAATTTTGCGTTCTCGAGAATGTGAATAACTTCAGTTTGAAGTAAAAATATATGTACACAAAACATGTAACCTTTAAAAGGTTGTTGAAATTAAGATGAAGAAAAGAGCTTTTAATTGTACTTTTCAAAATTAAGTTGATATTATTGCTTATTTTGAGTGGACAGATTTTCACTGCCTAATTTGTGTTAGTCATCTTCTCATTGCCTTAATTTGTAAAATCAGGCCATGTAGCATCATCTTCAATCTGGAGAAAAGAAGTAATTGCCTAATTTAACCATATTGTGATAATTCAATTCAGTTACCTGCACCCGCGATTAATAATTCGTTTGTATCACAAGAAACGCTTTGAAACATCGCCGCAACTTAACTTCTATGGGAGACTGACGATGCCAGTTCAACCAAATGATTCTAAAAATTGGCATCGAGCATACTTTTTTCCGATTTGTAAGAGCTTCTTAGAACAGGTTTCTAGCTCAAAAATAGAATGAAACTCGGTCGCAGTATAAGTCAGTTACATTTTGTGACTGTTTAATAGCATTTATCATGTCAATGCTTCTGCGTATTATTCAGACGAACAGACGTACCCAGGTTCGAGCCCTGTCCGCTGAAAATTCTGGCCATTACGTGAAGAGTTTCCAATAAGGACGAAACCGGTCTACTGGAATAATTGCCTTTCCTACGCTACAATACTTAGTTTAAACCGATAAATGTATGTATATAATGGGTGAGGTGTTTATATCCAGTTCGCAGCGTTGATTAAAATAAATTGCTTAATACATATGTTTGCTTTTCCTAAACATGGCTTTATAATATTTTACTGGCTAAGCTAGCTTTGCAAATTTAAGATAAACGCCAATTCTATTTTATTTTACTTTCTGCATAGCATCAAAATTGTCGTCAGTCGTGTATCTTGACTCATTTAGATCTTCAACGGTCATCATTAAATCACAGAATCAAACTGATTGTTGAGAATTATAACACAATTTTTATAAAATTATGGCAGATAAGAAATGTGGTTCTCACTTATAATATTTTGTCAAACTTTTTGTTGACTTGAATGCCAACTGCGCAATTCCAATACAGTCATAATCTAAACTTATTTCACAAGTTTGGCTATACTTATTTAAGCTGTTGCAATAAGCCCTCGTTGATTGCTTGAATGGTGATAATAAATTTTAAAATCAAATTTGCAGACTTGAAGTAAACACATCCGTTATTATTTAACAAGTTTCATAACATAGCGAGAAAACCTTTAGTCGCATGCACTGACGTATTTAGTTATATAATGCACGATTCGGCGGCCTAGTGGATGAGTTACAAGTATCTGAACTCAATGTTCGCTGGCTCAATTCCCGGACGTTGCAATTCGGAATAAATTATATTTAATATCTTTGCTTATACCAAAAGTATACAAATTTAGTTGACGTTTGATGGCAGGATTTTGAATATGAATATGCTATGAATATAATATATATATATATATATATATATATATATATATATATATATATAAAGGGAAGAACATCCTACAGAATATATATGGGAAGAACTTTAGAAAAATAATAGAATATTGCATTGATTTTCGCGCTAGTTTTTTATTTCTCTTCTCCTAGCAATTTCTATAATCTAGGCAACTTATTTGAAAAGATTTATTCAAATTTCAACCTATATCATCTGTAGTTTCGATTTTATAGATAGAAATTTAATTATGTACTTATCCGCTTGTACTTTTTCTTCGATGGCATTTTCTAGACTGTGGCGATAAATATTCTCTGACTGACACTGATTGGTACTTTTCCAGTGCTTAAACACATGTTGGGATTGTTTCCTCACTTAGACAACTTTTATAATAAACCACACATTCACCATATCTACACGAATAAGATATATATGCAATAATACCCTATCGAGCAATAGTAATTGTTATTGCTATTAATTTCACCATTATTTCTCATACCTTGAAAATGGCGAAATTAATATCAATAATACTATATATATATATATATATATATATATATATATATATATATATATATATATATTGTTATAATTAGAAATTATTAATTATAAAAATTATATAATATAATATATATATTATATAATTATACGAATACTGTTGTTAAATTAAAAAGGAATGGACATTATAAATAATATATATATATATATATATATATATATATATATATATATATATATATATATATATATATATATATATATATGCAATTTTGTAATAGCCTTTTCGTACCTAACAACGAATTAGCTCAAAAAGAACCAAAAAGTTAAACCAAAGGCAGCATGAACGAAAGGTGTACCAACAGTATGGTTGCTGAGTCGGGACGTGAAACCAACACAATGGATTTCAAGTGATTTAAATATTATCAACTGATGTGCAAATCCTAATTTAAACATGCAATAATATTCTATCTACAGTAATCTGTAATGATAATCGTCGTTGGCGCTATGATATGCTTGTTTTTCTCTTTTGAATGTTAAATTATAAATTTACAAGTTTGCTTATCGACGTAATGTTATTCTTACTCAATTTACGTTTCTTTAAGTGTATCTAATCTACCAAAACGTGTCCCATAAATGTAATGTCACAGTTTTCTAGCATAGGTATTGGGTTCACATGCGCATAAAGTGCAGGATATCTTTAATTTTAAAGTCGTTCTCTGTTGCCTAAGTGCGCTAATTTAGCTTAAAAATTGGTTCAAACAATATTTACGCAAATTTCACGCTGTAAGCCTTTAAATGTTAGATGGTCTTGTATGATTCGACCATAGCTAAACAGTATTTGGCATTTAATTGTGAATCGATAAAAAGTGTAAGTCTGTTGCATGATTGGCTGATTAATAATTGTTTGGTTGATTGATTTCACTTTAAGAAAAAAATGATGCTCTGCTTAAACATTTGTAGAGTTGTGTGCGGCTCCAGAAGCCTTGAATGGTTTATTCGTGTCTTAGGCTAGGCTTCATGAAGACTCCCCTAAAGATGCTTGACGGAAATGCCTTTCGATTGTTCTGGACAAGGAAGGTGTGTTTAGATTTGTTTAATGTAGTAAGATGTGGCACTGCCTTGCAAAGACTGTATTTTCTTGATCAACAAGATGATTATTTAAAATAAATGCTTTTCATGACATGGATTTGAATAATAATTTGATACTTTTTGGGCAAAACAAGGACCAGATAAAAAGATTATTTATTATTTAATTTTTGAAATGTAGTTGGAATTACGATATTATTGGCAAGACACTAGCGCTTACAATGTTTTACAGTCATTTTTGTTATATTTAATTTCGCATTAAAATGTGTCCTACTGGAAACTACAGTAGACTGAGAAAACTGTACAAGAAAGTTTTGAATCTTTTTAGCTAATCTTGAACGAAGAAACTTTGAATTCGCGACCACTTCCCTTTCTTGGGTAGTTTTTATACAGTTCAGAACGTGTGATTGTTGTGAATCTACCCTTAGTTAATGCGTTCTTGGTGTCTATACGTGATTATTACGTGATCTGCGTTTTGACTAACGCTGCTTTCATTGTTCCGGTTTTCTTTTTCTGAAACATTTCGGCTAATGTTATCGATAACCTTCATAAGTCAGCTTTTCCTCACAAATTTAACAAATGAAACTAATGAAGCAAGTCATTTGTTAAATTTGTGAGGGAAAGCTGACTGATGAAGGCTATCGATAAGTTTAGCCGAAATATTTCAGAAGAAGAAAACTACTAGAACAATGAAAGTTACGTTAGTCAAAACGCAGATCAGGTAATTTCAATCAATCCAGGTTCGCAAAAATGATCTTCATTCAAGAAACACTTAGCATGGATTTATAGTCTATACCTGATGTCGACTTTACTGGTCAAGGGCGTCAACGCAATAGATGGGTAGGTCTATGGTTTTACACTTAATGACGATATCTTGTAGGTGACATTTGAGTTATAAATGTACAACTAATGTTTGGAAGAATATAAGGAATATTTTTTTGCAAAGCGATGATAAATTCGGTTACATCAAGCTTGCGGAATTGGGATAAACACAAAAACCGTTTTGTCGATCAGTCACACAACGGGAAAACTGACATAATTTACACATACATGAAATTTTCGCTCCTCTTCGCCCACTATCGGGACATGAAGGCATACCGGCTAACACGGAATGAACCTTAATGTTAATATGAAGTTTTGCATAGAATTGGTTCGGTTGAATTTTCTGCCAGATACTGTGCATGTGAGACTAATTAAGCTCAGAAACACTATTCTGTTTTTGAAACCACTACATTGTTTGAAGTGTGATATCCTCGATTATGTTTGCTTTCTTCTTCTGACGATGAGATATTTACGCGTAAATTCTGAACAGTGTGAGGATTTCCAAAATAAGGACGAAACCGATCTACTGGATGAATTACCTTTGCTACATTATACAATGCTTAATTTATATTGACCGATGTGTGTAAATAATAGAACTTTTGTTTATATCAAGATAGCAACATTGATTTAAATAATTTTTTATCTCTGTCTCGCAAAAAATATTCGTCTGATTATATAGAATTTTAATTCAATACCACTTCCCCAGGTTGCATGGTGTGTGTTCGATGATGACAAACTGGAATTAGTTCGATGGAACTTCAGATCTAAAGAGATGCCCTATATAGTCTAAACCAGAATGAAAGAATAACCAAGAATCTTTTTTATATATTACTGAAAAGTGTGTGTAGTGTGCGAAATGGTGTGTCAATGTATAGAGCAACGGATTCCATAGAAGACGTGCCTAGGTTCGAGCTTTGGCCGCGGCAAATTCTAGACAGTATTTGATGAACTCCCAATAAGGACGAATCCGGTCTACTGGATGATTTTGCTTTTCTACATTGTAAAATTGTTCGTTTATATTGACAAAATTATACTTAATGAGATTTGTGCTTATGTAAGTGTCGAAACCTTGATTTAAATAATTATTTTCACCGCCCGCCAAATCGATGTTCGTTTAATTATAGACGACTTAAGAAATTCAAAACACCCATTTGTAGTTGTGCAGACACGAGAGTTTATTTATTTGATTTTACGTTACGCTTACGATATGGCTAAACAATGTATCACTTGACTGTTTACGTTTTTCTACAAACTAGTTCTGTGCAGTTATTTGTGAATTATAATTTAATAAAAGTGATAGTTCAAAATCGTGCGGCCTAAAATATAGGTAATTTATGCATTAGGAGGCAGTACTTCTTCCTTGGCCCTTCGCATTCTTGGTCAGAGTATCTTTGCCAAGTGGGCTTTAATTTTTAGCCGGAATACCAGCTCCAACAATTGACAGTCTTTTGGGCTCACATCGCGTATATTCGTTTGTCTTGATTATCGTGGACATGCGAAAAGTTACAGCCGACAAGTTCACATTTTCTTCACATGCTGATTTTTGCGCTATTCGACGCTTTGAACTCAACCGAAGTTCTGATTTTATCATCGTTGCGTCTTGTTAATGGAATGGTGATTTCTTTGGCTGGTTGACTATCCAAGACAGCCACTTTTAAATAACCTGCGTGCTAGACTATTGAGACGACCTCGGTGTATAGTTAGGGATAACGGAATTTCACGCAAACCATCCGCCGGGCTCGAAAAAAATGATTTGTGATATTGGTCATGCCAAACCAAACCCTCATAAAATGATGAACGTTTTAATGAGCCAACATTTGTTGGATTCATGCGGCAGGTCCAGTTCGTTATTTTTGGGTCTGGCGAATTTGCCTTACGGGCCTAGGCTTTTCTGGAGCCCACTTTCCACAAGACCTAGGTTTCTGTTTACGTACATATTGTTTACGCTTCTTGTCGGCTCTGTGACGTTCACGTTTAAATTAATTTGCTGGTTAGACAGGCTTCTTCATTTGGACGATGCATATTTTGTGTGGCAACTTTTGATTAGGTAGAAGTTAAGCTCTGTCGTTTGTCTCGATGTGGTTAACTCCTTTTTCATAGTTGTAGCCCCACTTATTCTATGTAAGTTTGGCCGTTCCCCTTTGTACTTGAAACTTTAAGAATAACCTAAGATATAGACGTAAAAACCTTGGTTTACTATACCGCATATGGATTATTATTTCTCTCTCTCTCTGTGTGTGTGTGTGTGTGTTTTAGAGGGTGAGAGAATAATGAAAGAGAAACTGTGAGCGCGAACGTGGGTGCATATATGTTATTTTGTGCAGTCATTGAAAATATGAATTAATAACTTTCTTTCACACCTGTGTTACTTTATCTGAGCTTTTTAGTTATGTTAATGAGAGGGGTGTAACGGTGTTGAACACACTTGCATGCAGACACATTCGCGAAGCAAAATGGTGAACTGTTATTATCTTGGTTCAACGTTAATTTAGCAAAATTTGAAGCCAACATTAAGGAATTCAAATGTGCAGTACGTGTCAGACTGATAAATAGAAGCACACTAAATCGATTTTGTCTTGTCGAAAGACAGGGCGCTTTCTGCTAGAGGACTAGATAAAAATAGACTATGTATTCTTGAGTTGGACACTGACTAGAATTTGATTTAATCGAATGAAATCTTCGATTGATCTCTGGAATTTTAACTTGAATACATAAGCTACGTTACGTACCTGGCGAAATTGATTTAGATTTACGCCCACTTAACTGCAAATTCTAATGCGATAATTTTGTTCATTTCTGTTTAAAGACACGACAGTATATTATCGAATTATTAGTGAATTTATCATTAATTCATCGTTTTATGGAGTGTAACTAATGGGACACCGCTCATCTATAGTCTACAATTGAAAAGGTTACCTAATCTTTGCTGTACCCAACAAGGCGCTTGCATGCATTGTCTTCAATTTGACTCCGAAAACTTGGACTTCCGATTTCGGTAGCCCTTTTCGCTGGAAAGCACGCTTCACATACGATTTGACAATCAATAAGTCAAAAGGCTTCCGAAACCTGAAGTCCAAATATTCGGACTCAAATTACAGTGAGTGGATGCGGACACGTTAGGTACAGCAAGGATCAGCTAATTAGTTATAGTTCTTCTTATTATGTGGATACCAAACTATGTCCTACAACCGACGCCTACCATTTGGTTTGCAGCATAGTTTAGCTGTATCTGTTTTGTATAGCGGAGTTTGACGAAAAGTTGGCGTTTTAATTGCATATCGCGAATGTGGTTCTTCTACGCAGTGTGATTGAAACTTTATATTTGACTAGTGAAAGATATTATTGGATGGAACTTTTTAAACCAAATAATTTGTTGTCAGGCCAGTAGCATGATAAAAACCCAACAAGAACGAGGCCGTTTTGAAGAAGAAAGATTATTGTAATCGGATGTTGGTGTCTGCACGATTTTAAAAAACAAACCATGAACATATCGTGTTTGTGGTATTTACTACATTCGTGAAAGTTAGTCAAGTGGGCGATGATTAATGTCGCTGGCAGTTATAGATTTGATAACTTGCTTAAAGTTGCACTGAAGGCTGTGCAAACAAAGCAACAAATAGTCACAAATAGTTGATTTTGATCGTTGTTATTTTAAATTGCACAGTGCGATCATCACGTTTAAAGTATTCACGGTTTTTTTCGTGGGTGGCCGATTTGCACTCGTGGTTCCACAATCATCCTATTTATCCTCATTTACAACTACGCGTTCAGTTCATCTTCGTGGTGAATGGGTGCTGATTCGCTCCCTCACTCCAAAGGCTTCCACATCATTCGTACTAACCACTGAAAATGAGGTACGATTTAATCTTAGTTGCCTGTCAACGTTTTGGTACCTCGTTTCCAGTACGTTCATCAGGCTTCAAATCATGAACACAGTACAATGCTGCCACTAACAGCATTGAAATTAGCATTTATATAATTTCACGAACATTGGTTGTGTGGGCGCTGATTACAATTATTACAATCATTTGTCAGTATAAACTATGCGCTGTATATATTGGAAAAGGCAATTCATCCAGTAGAGCTGTGTCACTTTTATCGGGGACTCAGCATGAACTATCCAAAATTTATGTACATAGTGGTTCTGGTGTTTAAGTTGGCTCAGTGGTTAGAACAACAGATTCCGAGGCAGATGTGTCCAGTTTCGAGACCTGTCCGCGGCATATTCTGGACAGTACGTGATGAGTCTCCAATATGGACGAAATTGGTCTACTGGATGAATTGTCTTTTCTAAATTATACAATGCTTAGTTTATTCTGACAAATGTATGTACATAATGGAACAGGTGTTTATATCAAGATCGCAACCTTGATTTAAATAATTGTTTCCACCGCCCGCGCAAACAACTTTCATTTATGTCTTTCCTTGACATATTGCTATTTAGACGTGAAGATGACAGATTACAAAGGAAAATATATCGAAAGCAGATATGGACTGGAAAATACAAGTACTGGCTGTGTTAAAAATTGCTTTATTTGGAAATGGGTCCCCCCGGGATTATTGTTGAAGCCAACATAAAGCAGAAAACAAGGACAAAAAAAGTAATGCATCCTTGCCAAACCATAAGACAATACATGTCAGTGTACACTTTAACGGTGGCGCTTCATACGAAATATTCACTCGAAGAATTAAAAAAGCGGTGACATCGCGAATAGCTAATACACAATTGAGGATTTCACCAAAAAAAGCGCCTACTACACTTAAATGTAAAGGATCATCTTTTTTTACTTTACTGCGGCTGACTCCTTTTGGAGGATAAGCCGGCTCCAATGACATTTCATGTAGTTTCTTGGGAATTTGATACAAGTGGTGTCCCCTCACCACTCGGCTTTTTGATCGAGGACGAACCTCTAGCCTTTGCACATCCAAGCGCAGTCTGCAAGGCAGCAGTAAGTTGCATGGTTGCCGGTGGCTGTTGAGAGCTCATTCGCCATTCGGAAGTACGGGGTACTGTCCAGGAGTCCATGGAATCCTGTGGCTGTTGTCCCCTTTTGTGGCGGGGAACACACGCCGCGTCATGGTGCCGTCGTCGGGCTCATGTGGTATTTTATGCATAATGGAAGCTGTTATATGCAAAATCCTGACTCCTCAGCCAATTTACCAAAGGAAGTTGTATATTTTATGTGCTTAATCCAACTTTATCTTACTTGCTTTCCAAAATGATTGACTATGTAAAGTACCAGGTATTAAAGTAAAATAGAACTCTTGCTTAAAGAAAATTTCCTTTTTAATTGCTTTATATTCTTGCTTTATAATTAAATTAAATTTCCATTGTGTGTTTGACCGCATTTTTCTTGTGCGGGACAATTGATAGCTCTCTTAGGTCGGTAAAGTCTTGAATTTTGATCATTTTCAGGTGCTCTGCTTGTTGGCTTCGATTGATGGGTTCTCACTTGTCCCTTCTTTTTTAAGCCTTCCATCAGCTGATTGTCTGAAAATGACGTTGGAACAACTTGTGGCAAGTTGTGTTTTACTCCTGTGCGTATTGTGTCAACCCTGAAGATGAGACTGGAAATGATGTCTTGAAATATTGGAAAAAGAACAGTTGAAAATCTTGTTCCAACGTCATTTTCAGACAATCAGCTGATGGAAGGCTTAAAAAAGAAGGGACAAGTGAGAACCCATCAATCGAGGCCAATAATCAGATCACCTGAAAATGATCAAAATTCAAGATTTTACCGACCTAAGAGTGCTATCAATTGTCCCGCACAAGGAAAATGCAGTCAAATCTACAACAAGAAGGACAGCACTGCGCAAGAAGGTTTACCATTTAAAAAGTAATTAAATTTCCATGTATTAATTATTTCTCAGTTCAAATCGAAAATAGATTTTTACTTGAAATATTTTACATATTTTGCAATACGTCACTGGGGTCAATAATTTGATCAATATCCACCTTATTCATCACATCTAAATGAGCGTTTTTGTTTGTCGAAGCAGTGGAGATAGTTATAGCAAGCGAAGTAGAGTTGGAACTGTTATTGGATAAATTAGCTTTATTTTACGTATCCGCCCTGCAGAAATCAGCAGATAAGGCGATTCTTTATACCTGAATGATGGCGGATTCTGTATAGAATTAGTATTATTATTATTATTCTTTAAGCATTCATTGTTATTTACGAGCTATAGGTCGCTAAAATATAGTGTAAATTGTTTTATTTAGTGCTTTACTGCACTTAGAGTGGCTGTCAACCAAGGCTGGCTTGCCAAACCTACCAAAGCTCTGGTGGCTAAAGTTTCCTTTAGCAGACGAAACTTTGTATTTGCGCGTGGCACGCTTACACAAATTGACTTACTACTACTTTAGCAATACACGTGACTGCGTACCAAATCTGAACACCGTGCTTCAAGTTGAACGGGCTGATGGTTTCATTTCGTTAGAATCGGCGAGATCCGGGCTGCCATGGCCAGTATCGCTGGCTAGGGCCGGTTGATCGCACACGCCGGATATTTGTTGTCTTCCTTTGTTCGTTTTTATCTTTGTTAAACGCGGTAGTAATATTATTTCTGTTAGGCCTTCTAAATCTCTTCTATCCTAGGACTATTCCGTAAACGTAAAACTGATTATTTGTTTTTTAATTGAACACTTGTACTATCGACTTAACTACAGTTTGCATAAGCTTATTATTGATTTGACATGTTAGCACATGCTATTTATGCTAACAAATCACCACCTCTAAAAAGAAACTTAAATGCACGCTGACTGTTCGGACATGTGCACTAAAAAACATAAAATGTGGAAGGCATTGGTGTCATTTGTAAATATATATATATATATATATATATATATATATATATATATATATATATATATATGTGTGTGTGTGTGTATGTGAACGCTTGTATACAATTAATGTAGGCATGCCTACTCGCCTAAATAAGCAAAGAAATTGAAGGAGACATAAATTGCAAATCCTCACGTAATCAAGCCCCCTCATACCTTTACTTTTCACAAATTGTCAGTTAATTATATTCGCACCTTCGTAAAGGGGCTTAGCCTAAGGACCGTACTATCCAAGCCATCGTCTGACATGGATTCACAGTATGCCGGCGGTCATGTGCATTCGTCCGTCTTAAGATTATGTCAGTATGAGCAGTGCAGAAACATGCCTACATGCATAAATGCTGCTGCACAGCGCGGTTCAGGAAAACCTATGCCTATATAGTAGAATTAACTAGGCCTTTATGCTGGGCCTTGTTTGCTCCCAACCTTCCTTAGATTTTAGCTCATTCAAGTGTCTGTTAGCTAGTAAGTTACCGATGCGGCCTGATCGAATAATCGATATAGCGCAAAATTGTATATGGCTACTAGACTGATTGCTTTCCGCCGCTGCGGCTCACGCCGTTTACTGGGGTTGCCTTTGTAACCTGGCGAGTAGTGTGTGAAAATATCCATCTCAATCAGGGATTTAACCACAACAGTTGACGGCGCATAAAAAGATTTAATTGTGAAGATACATCAGATTGCGGCCAACTAGAACTTTGATATCACGGTAACTGGCGGGAGTGCTTGTGAAAACAATCACGCCACTGTTCCCCGTAGTTTATATTGATCCCTCTGTCGAAATTGGGGCGTGACTGGCTACAAACTCCTTGTGATGCACATGAGCCATATTACAATTTGCTCTTGGATAGACTGCAGATGCCGCACGTTGAAGAACCTGAAGGTTAGTAAAGATAGCATAGAAGTTCTCAGATTTTACAGGAATACAGCCCGAAATTACTCAAGCATTTCCCTCAGAGGATTCCAGGTACGATTCGGCACACCATCGGCTATAGTAACGAGAGACACAACAGAAGCATGAGTGTTCCGTAACGCTTTCTTTACGTTTATATTCGTTTCAAGTACACGCCAGAGCGAAGCAATTTGGTCGATTACATGGGGCGAAATTTAAATCGGATTCTGACGCACGGCAGACTGTTATCAGATCCATTGATTAAACTAGTAGAGTAACCATGATACCTTCTCGAATGCTGGTTGGAGAACGTCCATCCGCTGCCTTATATAATGTGATTCGTAGTACAGTGGCTTGTCACCTTCCCATATGCATGAAATATATCACATCGCCTTGTGGCATAACACCGCATTTCAACCTGCGTTCTCCGAAATATCAGATCCAGGTTAAGAGCCAAGGATCTTTCTAGAGCTATAATTTCCGTGTTCAAATCATCGGCGATCAGTAGATTGTTTGAATGGTTCTCAATGCTATAGGTAAAATCTGATAGATTTTCAATGGAATAATTCTTTTTGTTATCAGAATGGGTGAAATTTGACACGTGCATGTTTACCACTCCGATAACCAGGGTACCAGCTTGGAACCTAGCATAGGAAAAAACGATAGTTTATAAATCTCCAGTCAATAAAGTATTTCGCTCAAACTGGATATCAGAAAGGCAACACCATATCTAGATGGCTGCCTCTGGAGTTGCGATGGGCCAATAATTAACTTTTTTCGTTAACTAGGCATGAACGAGGCATATCGCGGAGTGCTCGACAAAACTGTAGTCTCCAGGTGACGTACTTTGTATAGCTCACTTTTTCAGTCTACCAGCTGTAAACAAAAGACTAGATCGAGGAGCAAATAACATCAAATTCAAAAATCTAATGGATACCCTTACCACACGAGTACGAACAATGTCTTCTGAGTGTTCACCCTGCTTATTCTAGCGTGCATTTCGCTTCAATACAAAAGAGGTTTCGTCACTAGTCGCCTTTCATACTTATTGTTTGAACTCGTGTCTGCTAACACGTTTTATTTAGATGTTTCTGTCGTGACAGACAGGCCCATCGGGCATTAACCGATTTCTAATTAAAGGTTTTCAGTTATCACTGCTTTTATCATATCTCTGATAAGTACTCGACGATATGCATTCTTCCTCAGAGTTGTTTGAGAGGATATTCATTCTGGAGGCGCCAATTTTAGGATCGTCTGATATAGCCTGTTTTAAATTCTACAACCATCAAGACTCAGCAGATTAGGCGACCAGGTTTTATACGGCCTCCACTTACTCTACCGTAGCCACGCATTGCGTGCGATATTCTGATGTATACTAACGTGGACATTCTTTCCTTTTTTGTGATTTTTTGTCTTTTTCACTTTCTACCTAAGGTTCGGACTAGTCATGCCTGATTTTCCATTATGAGACTGACACCTGGAAAAGTGATATTAGATTAAAGTATAATAGCAGAGTATGATAGTTTATATTTTCTCGGTATATACTCAGAATCGCATTAAAAAGCAAATGCAGTTAATCGGCATAGACAGGATGGCTCAGTGGTTAGAGCACCAGGTTCCGAAGCAGACGTGCCCAGGTTCGAGTCCTGTCCGCGGCAAATTCTAGCCAGTACATGATGAGTTCCCAATAAGGACGAAACCGGTCTACTGGATGAATTGCCTTTTCTACACTATACAATTCTTAGTTTATACTAACATATGTAAGTAATTAATGGGTCAGGTGTTTATATCAAGACCGCAACCCTGATTATAATAAAAGGTTCCGTCCTTGTTCGAATACATATTTGTAATTAGTTTCTTTTGTGGCAGAACTAGAGAAGAATAGAAAGAAAAGGCAAGCTTGAAGTAACAATTTCGCGCATAATAAAATAAGCCCATCAAACTGTATTTTCCAAATTAACCAAACAGTCGGCTAAAGCACGGTAAGTAGAGTTTACCAATGCTTCAATTTATCTCCACGTTCGCATAAGCTTATTTTCTTTACATTGAGAACGAATCATTGAGGTAGATAAAAGGAGCGATCGTTTTGCTTGCACGTTATCGTTTCAAGTTTACCTGCTTTGTTAGATCTAATTGATGGGGTTGTTATTCTTTGCTTTTTAGTCTTATCTTTAACCGTTGATTTAATTCTGAGATTTATTTGAATTATTGTTCTAAAGCTGGTTAAGTACAATGGGATTGATGTTAACTTCAAGCTCGGAAACTTGAATTAGAGAATTGTTACCACCACCCGCGCAATCAATTATTGTTTAATTAATTTGAATTAGTCAGTTCAGCCACTCTATTCGTGTTATACCATTGATTATCCATACTTGAATCTTTTTTCATTATCGCACGATCTTCATTTATTCACATCTTCATGATTTTTGATTGTTTTAATTGAACTTGGGTCGTTTTCTCTGTTAAACGTTTAAATTTTTATTCGTAACTTCAGATATGAAGCCGAATTAGCTAATATCAGTTTTTTGCAAAAGTGGTTTCCAATTTTCGTGGGTAAATCTCTCAGAAGGCCATGCATATTTTAAGCTAGTCGGATTATCGAGACAGAACTAGTGTATGTCTGTAACGTCAAAGAAGATAGACCACAAATCGTGGACACCGTAAAATATCATTCGCTACGTCGGTTATTCCATCACGTAAGAATGCATTTGGAATCAGTAAAAGTTAGCTGTATTGACGTTAACCTATCTCTCTAGCTGCAAACAAGACCACTGTTTATATGACTATGCATACCTTAGGATAGCTGTGGCCACTTTCATGCCGTATGCTAATTTATTGAACACTTTCATGTCGACATCTTATTTTGAAGACGAGTTGGTAATATAATAGGGCGCGTTGCTAGATTTTATGATGTGCTTCTGTCCAGAGTGAGGTGAATTGTGTTTAATGAACATAGGGGGTGGAAACGCGCCGTAAATTGTGACTGACGGTAGTTTTGCTATGCTGTACGACTGGTTAAGTAAAATGGAATTCGTGTTTCTCTAAAGTTCGCAAACTTGTTTTAACAAATTTTTATCGCCGCCCGAAAAATCAATGATTGTTTTATTGTATAACTTGTGTACATATGGTGAAAGTTGCAAGATTTTCTAGTTCGTGACTGCATAGAAATAGTGCAGCTGGCATTTTCAATCAAGTACAATGTATGCGAATCTATTATGGATGATAGAGACATCTGATTGTTCCTACATAATATTTTCATTGCAGGCTTACCACTGTTAGTTTGCTTATCGTCGTGTTCTGATGATTGTCATGGAAGGTCAAAACACGTCAGAACGTGCGATTGACTTTTGTGTTGCTGCTGTGCAATTATTTAACTGAAATGAGGTTGATGTTCATCTTAAGTTTATGAAATTTATTTAAAGAATTGCTATAGTTTATTCCGTTTATTGTGGGCATTAAAAATGTTGGCCTTTCCATTTTTGGCGCACATTTTTGAAAGAATTTATTTTTCAAAATCTTACATCAATTTCCCCCCCAGATGATTCATTCTGGATTAGATCAGTCATATAAGGTGCCCTGGATCAAATCTGAATTATCAATGTTTTTATTTCAACTATTTGGCCTGTGTTGTGATTGATCTATAGTATTTTTTAATATCTCGGTTAAAAGAGCTACGTCATTATTGATTTTGGATAGAATTGCTATTTTAGTGCATACAAGACCAAGATAGCATTTACACCAAATAGCCTAATTGAAGTAGCAGCATAAAATTCATAACCTTTTTTATTCGCTGGCTATAAGCTACTGGAAGCAGTGATACTAGTTAGTGGTGTCTACGAGATTTTTACTAGGTAATCATTATTATTATCATTACAAACAGCAGTGCAGTTGCATTCAATAACTTATGTCTCATTGCTGCTTAACCATGATAAAGAAGAAATAAATAATAGAATAAAATCAAAACTAATGGTATTACCAGTACCAATACTAAGAAAAGTAATAAGAATAATAGTCACGAAACTAATCATTTTGATCGTATTAACAATTGGCAACAAATCGCCGCTGAGCACAATTTAATGGAACATTTCGTCTCGTATATGAGTGGATAATTATCTTCAAAATTGCAACGGTAGTCAATATGCTCAAAAAGTCCTACGTTTGATTAATAGCGCCTAACTTTCCAGGCTAAGCCTAGATGAATTTTGACATTCATTTTTATATATCGCGAAATATAGCTTGAATGTTTTATATATATATATATATATATATATATATATATATACTATATATATATATATAATTAATTCAGTTTGAGCCTTGTACGCAGTAAAATCCTCGACAAGAAGTTCAAATAAGGACGAAAGCGGCCTACTGGATTAACTGCCTGCCTCTTATACAATGCTCGTTTACACTGACAAATATATATATATATATATATATATATATATATATATATATATATATATAAGGAAATTGTGTGATTGTATCAGGCATACAGTCTTTATTTATATATATTTTTATCGCCACCAGCACAATGAATAATTATCTATATGTATAGAAATACGTTATTAGATATATACGTGTTATTAGCGTTTTTTCCCGTGGTTTTCTTTGCGTTTATGGTTGTGTACACCTGAAAAAGTGACATCATAAAAACCAAAAAAGTAGTATATGCGTAAAAAATATTTGCCCAAAACGCAAGTGGAGCACAACTCACTTTAGTCAACCATTGTTACTTAAACTCTTACCAAAATCTTTGTCGTTTTATGATATCGGAAACTACTTTACACTAAATCTTTCCTTCGATCTGCATGCCGCTATGTATCCCCTATTTCTTGTAGCGCGATGTCTTATTGCCAATGCTATTTGAGGTACACTCCTCATTGTTGATATTTGTGAAGCATGTGAATCGTTCTTTGTAGGATCATCGTCAGCCTTATTGTAATTCACAGCAAAATTGCCTTTTTATATGTTGAAATTGCGCTATGAGTTACCATTGGATTACGAAAGCTCTATAAAAGGGTATCAAAATATTCCGCAAAAATCTATAATGCCATGTGTACCTGACATACTAATGAACAGAATATATCGTACTGCAAGTAGTGATAAGTACTCGGCGATTATCAGATCGATGATGTCATGTGTGCATCGAGTACCCTTGGAAGTGAATTAGACAGATTTTCTGCAACAATCACGCACACAAACTATAACTATTATTTGAAACGTAGATATTTTGTGTCCACCTATATTTGATGGTCCCCCTACACGTATGTCATCTGTGTTTATTATCAGCGTATCGTCCAGGAGAGACTTAATTATGCCTAATTCTGCAGTTAAATTATTCATTTGAGAAGTCAGTCCCTGAATCAACGTTTCCAACCCATCAGAATCCATTTTAAATGTACCACACATGCTTTATTTTTACTCAATTATATATAGAATTTTGCTCGCATAACGAGCATCGATTTAATAAAAACAATTTACAAATATTAATTAATTTATGTTCACTTCGGCTCGATGTCTGCTTTTATCATTGGACTGACTGCCTTGTTCTTATACGGGCACTTCTGCGAGGAATTTCTGTTGAAATAATATCTGCCTTAGATAAGACTCTTTGTTCATTATTTGTCTTAAAGGTGGCTTTTGCCACAAGATATTTTTCACTTAATGGAATCGGAAACTACTCCAAACTAAATCTTGCCTTCGATCTGCATGCCGCCAAGTATCCCTCATCTCTTTTTGGGCACGATGTAATTTGTCAGTTTTTAATTCCTGTAAACACGATTCTACAGATTTTCTAGGCATATTTCGATTCAGTATTTTTCGTGGAATTATCATCAGCCTCATTACCATTATCAGTAAGAATTCGAAAATAGGAAGGCAATTGTGGTAATGTCGTTCAAACTGACCTATCTTTATTTTTTCTGAATATATTAAATGTCAGAGTTGCTAACTATAATCAAGGTTGCTATCTTGATTTAAACGCCTGTCCCATTATGTACTTACATTTCTCAGTATAAACTATGTATTGTATAGTGTAGAGAAGGAAATTCATCCAGCTGACCGGCTTTGTCCTTATTGAGAACTCATCAAATACTGCCCAGACCTGTCCCGGACAGGAATCGAACCTGGGCACGTCTGCTTCGGAATCTGATGCTCTAACCACTGAGCAACCCTGTCGCTAACACCAATTCCGGGTTTGGATGAGATCAGATATATGAGCTTTAATAACAATTTTCAACACGCACATAGGCACATACTCACACACATACATATATATATATATATATATATATATATATATCTGCGCACGCGAGTGTTATTGTATATGGGCCTGATAGTGTCGAAGAATTTCTCTAATTACATCTTGCGTGCAGGAAGACCAGCCATTTGCATCAAATTGAGGTCATAGTGAATTTTATCACGCACACATCCAAACAGCCTCATTTAAATATCTATCTATCCGTGTATTTATTTAGCCTATATACATGTATATATATATATATATATATATATATATATATATATATATATATATATATATGAGAACAAAACAACTCCATGTTTACTCCATGGAGTACGTTGTTTTGTTCTCATATTTTAAATGGTGAAACTTGTAACGATATATATATATATATATATATATATATATATATATATATATATATACATATACATAAGTAACCATTAGCCAAATTACGAAATTTATCTAATTCATTATCTCAATGGTTCGAAAAAAAGAAAATGTCATCCAAGAATCTTGTATACAAATTTGGTTTGAAGTATGTTTATTAGCCAAAATTTTTGTGTGCAAAATTCTTTTATGAAAGGGAATTTGGTAGAGAACGTTTTCATAATATATCTTACCGTCATTTCGTTTCCTTTTATTATTATCGAAACTCCGTTGGAATACGCTTAACGCACTGCAATGCAGCTTGTGCCGTGATGCTAATACACGTGGATACAACATCTCTATAGCAAAGAAACTGACATTTTTTGAGTTTTTGTTTTCTATACTTTCACATGTAACCTAACTGGACTACTGTGTTTATGGATCTTCACATAACCGTGTACTCTGGGGCGACTATTTATTTGAATTAGTGCATCACCGTCGGCCGATTCATATTCATCTAACCCAATCATTTCAGTAATTATTTTATTTTAACCTGCCCTTGTTAGTTGTTGTTCAGGACTTTACTTTCATTTCTATGCACATTCAAATTATTCATTTGATCATTGGTTTTTTTAATTATTATCTAAGTGATCCGTTAGAGCCATTCTTTCACCCTTTCCGCCTTAAGGCATGTAACATTGTTGGATATTAATTCTGCCCTTAGACGTTTCATTTCATAATTCGGTTTTAATTTCTCTTATTTATACTTCTATCTAAGGATTGGCTTTATCTAATTACAATTTGTGATAAAAATGACTTCGAAGGACTCAACTTTATGCACTTGACCGGTTAGTCATTGTCTGTCCTGGTCGCAAACATTTTCATGCGTTTTAATAAAAAGATTTTTCAGAAAATGCGCTTTCAAGGAAAACCTGTATGCAAGATTCCTGGATCACATATCTTAAATTGAAATCATAGAGATAGAGAATAGGTTAAATTCCCTAATATAACTAACATAATAGGTACCTTAAAATTGATGCTAGAAAGAGAAAAATATGGTGAGTCAACTTTTCTCAATGTAAAAATACCTTCTCTGTCATCTTCCTAAATGTCATCTCTTACATTAGGCATTCCAAAATCCATGATATTAGGAAGTCCTAAACTAATGGATTGGAAATAACGAGAAGATTTGAAAAGATTGAAAGTGATATCCATGACAAATTGATATCCGATAAAAATGGTAGCCAGGACGATGAATTATATGGTGAGAAGATTTGAATGTAACACAAATTACAGTTAGAAAGGTAGAGTTTTAGGGCATAACTGTATTACATATTCAGTAAAAAATTAAGGGCCCTTGAAGCAACGTACCAAAATTCGAACGTTACTAAACGGAACATTTACATTATACAATAAACTACCGAATAAAAAAAAATGGAACCCTTGAATGCATGAGAGCAATATAGATTACCTTCAATGCCTTTGCAGGAAGCAGGTTCCAATTATGGATAATTTGAATTAGATAATTCTTTAATGTTTCAGGAAATATCTGTATATGATGGCCTCCATTTACTCTGTCTCTTTCTCTCTATTTCATCTTCCTTCTAACATTTAGCCGGGTTCCGCATCCATCTTCAGGACTAAATACCTTTGACCTTATCATGGTAGACTAAAAAGTAATTCGTTCAATTCTTCCACTCTTCATGATCCATCGTACTCAGTATATGATTTTTAAACAAGGAAATGCGTTTTATGCTCAATTTTGATACCGTTTTTGGCGCAAACACAAACATTACCAATCACGAGAAAACTACTGTAGCAATAACGTGCATATAGGATAATTTAAGGTTGCTTATTATATATATATATATATATATATATATATATATATATATATATATATGTAACGTTATGGGGATTTGTGTGTAATCAAAAGGATTTATAAGTCCTCAACTTTATGCATCGACCGTTTATTTGTTCACAAGAATCAATTTGTTACTTATTTAACATTATCAAGCATGTATACACACAATCACGTGCGCGGATATCTACGTAATATATATATATATATATATATATATATATATATATATATATATATATATATGGGGTTATGCGCGTTGGTTTATACTTTTAAGCGTTTGTTAAGAAAGAATTATTGAAGCCCTTTTATTTTGCCTTATTCAAACCTTAGGCATGTTTAGAAGAAATATAAATAGATCCGTTTGAACGAAATTTCCACGTGTAAATTTCTTTTGTGTTTAAGTTGTTCTGTGGGTTATAATGAGGCTGACGGGGATTCAAGAAAAATAACATCCGAAACACCTGGCAATTCTATGGAACCGCATTACCTGAATAACAAATGGATATATTACGTCGTATTTGAACGGGGCGACAGGTACTCGGCGATGAGCTTGCCACAGAAGACAACTATGCAAGTGGAACTTATGAAGAACGTACTGCACAACTACCTTTCATAAATCGTTTAATGATGTTTTACGAGATTGCAGCCTTCACCTGTCCCATACGACTGATTTAAAATATTATTTATTATACCGGGTCTCACTTCGGAGCAGCCAAGAAACACGGCAATCCTGCGATTGTTCACACTATATGTGGTTTGCCTTACTGATCCTATATTAACTATTAATTAATTAAATCAAGGTTATGATATTGATATAAACATCTGACTCATTATGTACTTACATTTGCCAGTATAAGCTAAGTTTAGTATAGTGTGGAAAGACAATTCATCCTGTAGACTGGTTTTGACCTTATTGGAAACACATAACTTATTGTCAGACAGAGCTCAAACCTGGGCACGACTGCTTTGGAATCTGTTGCTCTAACCACTGAGTCAACCTATATTAACTAATTTGTTATTAGTTACTTGGGACCACAGCTCTGTCCTAAAATTCTGCGTAGTTTCCATAAATAGCGACTTTAATACTATTTTACACATGAAAGCTTAGCTGATTTCTGGAAACATTGCAGAATCTTAGAAGATTTGCAAATCTAAAGTTTGTGTCATTGATCTTCATGAGGCTAGCAAGGCCCTTATGGTTTGCAAAATCTGCCAGATGGAACAAAGTAATGCCAAATGCCATGCAGATAGTCCGAAAATCAATCGACAGATTTTTTTATGCATTATAGTATTTTAGTATACTTAATACCTGATTTGTTTAGATAATCAATTTTGTCAGCTTTAAGATAAAACAAACATAATTTTAATTATCGATTTTAAATCAATTTCCTACGGATGTGTGATATTTACAAACTACACTTGTTCTTAAAAATCATTTATTGCAGGGGTGGTTTTAACTATTCTTTAAATCCAGTTTGCGAGCTTGAAGTAAACACCAATCCAATTGGATTAAACCAGTCGTTGAAGAGCATGGCAAAACTACCATCAATCATGCGTACTGACGCGTTACGACCTTCCATGATCATCATCAAAGTAAGGCTGGAAACTGACTAGCGAGGATCAAACCGCAATGCATATATATATTATTCGATAACTGGTTATATAAAATTGGATTGGTGTTTACTTGAAGCTGGAAAACTCGATTTAATGAATAATCTTGTTCTTGCTGAGACATTGGATATTTTCCTTTACATTTTGGTCATAGTTACTAGTTTAATTCAGGCCTAGAGTGTGTGCTATATTCAGTACCTACATCATGTGTAATCCTATTGATGTATGCAATTCTGGCCTACTACAATGCGCTACAATCCTGCTATCGGTTAAAGATTACCTTTTCATTTGCTCCACGTGTTTTGAACGACGGTGTTACACATATTTATCATGCTAGCAGTGATTTTCTTTTGGTCGTATCAGTGCCAAGTCCAATACAAACATAAAAAGAGTCATTTCATCTGTCTTAATTGTAATTTAATAACTGTTTTTTCCAGCTAATATTTAACCAAAAAAATCAATAATTCAAATGCGAATTAAAAGCATTATTTTTCATATAGAATATTCATGTTGATTACGCTTTTCGAAAAATGCAATTATGGCAAAAAGAAAAGTGCTAACATTAGGTAGGTAATAGCCAGTAGTGGGCGGATGCTAGATATGCAACAAACGGTTTGGAAATGGAATTCAGTTTGTTGTTATTTTTTCGTAATTATGTGTGTGGAATATTAGAAATCGAATACCCACCTTCGTCCCTATGCGTATGTGCGTTTTCACTTGCATTGATTGATTTTTGTTTGCTTGTGTTTTCATTTATATTTGGATTCTACGGTTTGTGGATTTATGTTACTGTTTGCGCGTGTCCTTGTGTGCGTTAGTGTGTCTGTAAGCGGGAGCTTTTAAGGCTGTCTGTTGTATTCTTTAAGGTTGCATGCAGAGACACACCAACTCCCCCACAGACGTTAACGCATCCCTACAGAAGAGTACATGCATATTTACTGGAATGTAAAATCAGACCCGCGCAATCAATGATTGTTGAAATAATAAGAACAACAGTGACAGTCAGATAAACTGTACGATAGCGATAAATTCTGTCGTTGTGTGATGAGTTGACTTCAAGCTTTTGCTTGTTTTATATTTCACTTGCAAAAAATCAGTCCGCCAGGCAGCCATTGAGGACTGCGATACTTGCTTCTGATGCTTTGCTGCCTATTACAAATAATTGGTTAGGCAACACGCATTTCGTGCATATGGGTTCTGAGGCGAAGAGCCAATTATTAGTCAATTTTTTCCAAATATTATAGCCGTTTACAAGTTGAATCACATCCCTGGTGGATTTTGTTTACGTGATAGCATTCGAAGCTATTTTTTGTTCAACGAACACTGAAACTGTTGTTTTCAACATATATATATATATATATATATATATATATATATATATATATATATATATATATATAAGCATGAGCTTACTGACGTTGTTTTGTTTTCACCCGTAATTAATCAGAATGTATGCTGCAAAACTTTTATGCGTTTGTGTGTTTGTGTGCGTGCATGTGACTATGCATGTCCTTGCCACAAAAGTAGACGTAAGTAATAGCCTTTTGAATTTACTGTTTTCCTCGCAAGATATATTGATTTGTGCGTTAGTTTGTATCTCGTTTGAGGCTATTCACGTTAAATTTGTAATTTTAGCTCATCTAACCGTAGTTTTCCCTATCTGTTGGATTGGCAAATGCTATTTGTTCGCCTGGTTTCACAAAATATATCGATCCAGCTTGCTAGGCGTAAATAAACTGACTATATTGCCAATGTTTCTAGTGTAGAAAGCGTTGTGTACAACTTTTCTGGTTTGCTTGTCTTTCAGCTGGCTTGTTTTCAGAATTTCTTCATTAGTGTTCCTTAAAGTTATACTTGAAAATTTTATTTTCGACTTAAACAAAAAAATTTTTAATTTTAAAATTGTTGACACCTTGTGAATAAATCATTAATTGTGTATTCATTTATTAACCTGAATTAATCGGCGCTGGTTTTCTGATGAGTTTCAGTTTTTACGTTCAATAATTATATATCTTAACAACTTTAGCTCCTGTGGACAAATATTGCGCAGATTAATCCTAAATTGTTGTTTTATATGACTGCACCACCCACGCATTTGAGTCAGACGCCCGTGGATGGTAATGCATGTCGAAGTGAATTGAGCTGTTTCGACAGTAGAGCTTATTAAAACTTGTCTAGGTGCATGTACTTCACAATCGCACTATAGCTGGTACGAAAATCGTGCAACGTGTTGACCAGTCGAAAATATATTGTATTTCTACAGCAAATGAAATTACGTTGGCTTGTGGATATTCTCGCGTATGACGCCGTGTAATTTCAAACAGAAATGTGTAGTCAGCAGTAAAATGCCCTCGCATCTAAGCCAGCCTATTATCTTAGAATATAGTTAAGCGTGTCTTATATTGTCGTTCAAGTATTGTTTTCTTTTATCTACAATGAATAGAAATTATGTGATGGCGCGCGCATACATATCAAGACCCATGTACATTGTACTTGATAAGTAACTTGTTTTGAGTGATCGGTCGACTTTCATGTATCAAAGTCTCATTTTGTGTGATTATAGCCTAAAAATAGTTTTTAAAAAGCATGGTGTGCCATCGAGTTAGCCATACATGTCGTGAATTAAACTTTTCGCCTAATGTGTAGCATCAGCATAGTGAAAATTAAAGGAAAAATGTAAACATGTATCCTTTCTTTACTTCCTGATGTTACACAATTTCGTGGGCAATATCGCGTAAAATGGTAAACGTTTTATTGTGCGCATGCTTGCGTTCAAGCACGCGTGTGTATTTGTATCTATTTTGGGTTGCCATTCCTACGTTGCCTCATTGTCTACTTTTTCGCCTACTTGCTTTTCCAGTCCCATTTCAATATTACTTCCAGTGCAAAATAAATGCCCATAGAGCACTTGCCGTTTATCCTATTTTTGTTCTATCGATTTATTGGATAAGTTATGCAGATATTTTAATACTTCCTTAACATGGTTGAATTTGCCATCGATATTTTTCTGTTTTGTTTAGAATAACTAAACGTCTAAAAATCTGGAAAATAACATTTAGACTATGATTATTAGGGAAATAGTTGTTTGTGAACTATAGGTATCAACTATAGTCCGGGTGTAAATACCGAGTCGTCCAGTTATGGCCGGGGTAGTAGTCTCAGCACTGTCTAGATAACTATTTCAGATTTTTCTCATTCATGTGACCATTCTGCTAGCTATCTATTCTTGGTTATGTAGAATTAACATTAATGCATTTCTGCTCTAGGTATGGCGTACCAAGTTGCAAATTGATTAAACTTGACCAGAAGTGTATTCAAAATTTAATATGAAAATAATTTGTAATCCAATACACATGTACGCACATTTCAGTGCTTCAAGAAACACAGATGAGGAAAAGCACAACTGTTCTCCGGCCTGTCATCGAGCAAACATAAACAGCTAAGGTACTTGCTTTATTAGTTTCTCTATTCGACATGATCTGTAGACGGACGAAGGGTACGGGGAATGGTATCAGAAATATTTCCGCTGAAAAAAAGTAACCGTGAAGAGCCCTTTTTTGGTCACAATACATATCGTGCAATTATTTAAAGAATTTTAAATCGTGCATAAATGTTTAAATTACCTGTTTGGCGGAGAGAAACAGAAACTGTGTGTAAAAGAAACAAAGGTAGAGAGATAGGAATATTGGATGTCAATATGTGCATGTGAAAGAGGGGACAGAAGGAGAAAGCTTTGGAAGAAGAGAGTGAAAATGGAAGAAAACGGAAAATATCAGTGTAGAGAGACAGCCTGTGGGAACGAACGCGAATAGGAAGAAGAAAGTGCGAGAAAGGAAGAGAAGGAGACAAACGAGAAGTAGATAATAAGAACGAGGAGGAGATAGAAAGATGACAAATACGTAATATAAATTTCATTTAATTGTGGTTTTCCGCATGAACCCTCCATATACGCCCTACATATTTTCTATTATTATACTTTAGCGACATTTCTTGATATTCAAGTATGTATTAGGTGTTGCGAACCTAGTAACAAATTAGTTCAGTTGTGACCAGAAGGATAAACTAAAGGCAGCATGAACGGAAAGTATAATCATGCTGCCTTTGGTTTATCCTTCTGGTCACAACTGAACTAATTTGTTACTAGGTTCCCAAAACCTAATACATACTTGCATATATATTAGTTCTTCGCAACAAACAGTATTTAACTGTAAATCTTTCATTAATTCATTTAAGACAGTCCACTTTTCAGAATAGTTTCTCTGCATGGGGTTATTCCTAGGTAATTTGTGGACTGTGCGACATTTTTTTCTAAATAATCGATACCAACATAACTAAGGCCTGTTGGCCGACACACCAAACGTTACTGTGGCTTAGAAAATTTTTTCTCTTAATTTGAATGTGCTTCCTGTTTTCTCCTTTCCCAACCTCCATTACAAAATCTGATAGATTACGCCTAAATTTCCATGTTCATAATTTATTTTTAAGTGTGTTATTTTATCTATAAAGTTAATATATTTATGGAATATGTAATTTAAATTAATGATATAAATAACGTATGGAGGCAAATATTATAATAGAGGTTTAAAAGGCTAATTTCTTTTCGCCAGAAAGATACTTGACTGTAATATCCGGTACTTTACATGATCATTTTTTGGAATGTGAGTAGAATAAAGTTTGATTAAACAAATACACGATGCAACAACAAACAGGAAGTCCAAAGACTACATGCAGAGGCAAGAACAAATGCGCACGCACGCCCAGCATTTCATCAGTTTCTGTTTGAATCGTGTATGAATTTCAATACGGTTTGTGACGATCTAATATATATGCAATTGTGTATTAGTTGTTGCGCTCCTAGTAACAAATTATTTCAAATATGACCAGAAGGATAAACCAAAGACAGCATGAATGGAAAGTATAATCTCGTGCACATTCGTTTCGTGCTTACTGGCGACTCATTAGTAGGAGCCGGTATGAAACCCTTTAATCACTATATTTGGGTGAGGAATAGGAGGTTGTACCGTCAAATTTCCTCACATTCCTCATCCAAATATATAGGGATTAGAGGGTGTCATACCGGCTCACCCAAGTCGCCAGCAACAATGCCCTCTCATCTATCTGTTCCTCTGGTCAATTACAAATATATTAGATCGCCACAAACCGTATTGAAATTCATACACGATTCGAATAGAAACTGATGAAATGCTGGGCGTGCGTGCGCATTTATTCTTGCCTCTGCATGTAGTCTTTGGGCTTCCTGTTTGTTGTTGGACGGAACAATCTATACGAATGTGTATATCTGCAGTTGTGAAACTAATAGCATATAAAGTCTTCAACAATGAGACTTCAAAGCCAACTCTTTTCCTTATTTAGCTGGGTAGTACGGATATTACGCACAGCAGCCTCTGCTTAGCTTAATTGCTTTCATGGGAGCTGTAGCAGTAGTATTAGTATTTCAAAATGTATATTTTTTCTGACCGCTCCAACACACTTCTATTACTCTCTTCGTCAATTGTCATGTTAATTTTTGATGTGCAACATTATTATTCACAAACTTTTCATTATTTTTGTATTTCTCTAAATATCTTGCGAGTGTCGTTATAATACACCAGCATTCGAAATTTTGTAATAATTTGGACTCCTTAGGTTTAAAATTTCGCCCTCATAATCAGGTTATTCGTAAATGCAGGAAATACTAGTGACTGTTTACATATATCGCATTATGGAATAGTAAAATGTCTATATGGTTATTGAATTCGCTTTGAGTGTGTTTAAACATAACTTTCTTTTAAGCTTATGATACTCTCTCTCTTTATATATTTTATTTATATCCATAGATATCTTAACCTAAACTAAAACTGAACGCCTTGGCGTTCTTTTGCAGGCGTGCCGTAATTATGAATATTAAGGAAATATTGATTTCGTGATTATGCAACGATGAAACAAAAGTCTCTAAACGCGTTTTCATTTCTGTTAGGATAGTGTTTCAGATTACATTAAAATAAGTCTACGAACGTTTTTTTTGAACTTGTTTTGTTTTAATTTGATTTTTTATACTATATTACTTGCAGATAATATGCATTGGCATGCTTGTGGATGAAGCCTACAGAATAGATCAAGCTCCGGGTAAAAAGCTATTTCAATCGCATTATCTGGGTAAGTTATTTGATTAATTTCTTCAAATGCAAATACCCTTTACTTTGTTATCAGAGAAATTAAACATGCCAATTTATGTTCATTGGAATAAATGGTATTATTTATCCAGGTAATGTAGAGATGCGCGTCTAGAGCTGTACTAATTTACGTCGCGGTTGTTGCACAAAGCTATCCTTAAGTTGGGAAAATCATTCATGTTACTCTATGATAGTTTATTATATCTGCACTGCTTCGATGTCGCGGTAATCAAAGTTAAAATTCAAAACAGAAAAAAATTTGATTACCAGAAACAGTTTATGGCGGAGAACTAATATATATATATATATATATATATATATATATATTAATTACGCATAGATATTGCACCTAGTAAAATTTAGTTCACATAAAACACGAAAGATAATCAGCATAGAGCGAAGTTACCTCCATAGAAAGTGAAAATGAGTACAACGTTTAGTTGAAAGACACAATTAAATGGCTGTGAAGAGAGATAGCACGGACAATAACTTATAATATGCATGTTCTTAAATTAATTAACCTATAGAAATAATTGTACATAAATTTATGGCCATATATAGAAATAAATTTATATATATATATATATATATATATATATATATATATATGTAAAACTCATAAATTTATGCATTTCTATAAATAAAAAGCAACACTGGGAGATTTTATATATATTTCGCACCACATCTTATATAAATATTTTTGAAACAAATATATATCTACGTTTATAGATCCTATAGATATTTACTCCTTTATAACTACAATATAAGCACTTGTGTGCGTCAAATGTCTCTAATCATTATATAGTATATTAACATCTATATTTTTTATAGATATATATATATATATATATAAATATAAACAATTTTTTTATTTATTAATTTTAATCTAATTATTTATTTAATATTACAAAATTTACATTCCAAACCTTATATAATAATATAACAATTTCTCCATAAATTTATATATATATATATATATATATATATGATCTTAATTGTAGAATATTGGAAAGAAAACATTAATAACAATGTGGATAATGGTCATTTGTTTCAAGTCTGCTAAACTGAGCTTAATAATCATTTATTTATATACATCTTGCCTTTTCATTTGATGATTTAGGTGGCAACAAATCTGACTCGTGTTTACTTCTATTTACTATTTGGACTGATTATTATATATGTATGTATGTATGCATTTATGTATGTGTGTATGTATGTATGTATGTATGTATGTATTTATGTATGTACGTATGTATGTATGTATGTATTTATGTATGTATTTATGTATGTATGTATGTATGTATGTATGTATGTTTGTTTGTTTGTTTGTATGTGTGTATGTATGTAGGTATGTATGTATGTATGTATGTATGCATGCATGTATTTACTCTTATGTATGTATTTATGTATGTATGTATGTATGTATGTATTTATGTGTGTGCCTGTTTGCATGTAAAGGCCTTCTCGCTGTATTGCAAAGTGATGCCTGGTTTCTGGTCATTCTTGTACTAATGGTTTGAGAACTAACCAACTGTTCGCATTGTTGGTTGTTACGTATACGAATGTTGTTTTTCCGAATGTATCCTTTTGTTTCCCCTTGTTCCGCAATTTTGTTTTGTCCACTTGGTAACAGCGCAGATGCGGATTGCAGTGTTGAACGCTTATGCTGTTTTGTTAATTTCTATCTCCGTTTGCAGCTCTTTTTTACTTTAGTTTGTTGCCAATCCGATCGAATGTTTGTTGAGTCTGATCAAAGGGGTGTTTGATCTTGCCTGGATGCTAGTAAATGGATTTTCGGTTTTGTGATTCGTGACCAGTCGATTAGAATATCATGCTGCTGAAACTTGAATTTGTAGACCAGGTGTTTTTTATTTTATGCAAAGGTCTTCATAAATATTATATATGTTATTTTACTTTATGTAGAATTGAGAAAGTGGTCAAATTGACTGTGTGCCCCATTTCCAATATGTGATAGAAAATAGCTGATTTTCCTGACGGTGCCAAGCCTTTGTTAATCAATTTCTGTGGCAAATGCTGCTAGATTCTGTTTATCAATTGCTTCTGCTTACGTCCGATATATGTGCTACCGCACATACATGAGAGCTTGTAGACTGAATGATTTGGAGAGAATTGGCAATTGATCTTTGGCAACCACCCTCATGATTCTCGGTGTGAAAATTCTCCTTAATTATTCTATTTAGCCGCTGTACAATTTGTTTCGCCAGATTATGCGGCGAACCAAAAGCACATAATGTCCTGACAGCCTCAGAAGCTCCTCCAATGCGACCCATCATGTCAATGATCTATGCACCGCAACATAAACCTGCTAAGGTTTTCTGCAAAATACTTCAATCAATACGAAATATCATAAACGCAAACACCATCAAGGACTCCTTCGAGCTAGAAGATGAACTGAAGGGGAAGAGCATTCTAGAGAATCAAATGGTCTCGCTTGACGTCGCATCCTTATTTACAAACTTATCACTGGATAAGACAACGGAGATCTTGTGTGACCTCATTAAAAATGAGTTTTTTGATTTCCTCATAGACACCAATGACATCAAAGACCTGATATTACCATGTAAAAAAACGTACAATTTACATTTGAAAGGAAATACTCCCGTCAGATCAATGGTGTATCTATGGGAAGCTGCATTGCACCCCTCCTGGCAGATGTGCACTTGCATCATCTTGAACAAGCGAGCCTAAAATGTATAATTGACCAGTGCGCACTCTGAAAGTTATGTAGATGATATATTATTGTTTATCCATCCAAAATCCTCAAGCAAGCCAATGAAGCCGATCCAGACATCAAATTCATTCTCGAGGTAAAGAAAGACAATAGTTTTCACTTGTCATCAAACACACTCGAGATGAAAATGGTGATTTGACACTGGACATACATAAAAATCCACTTTCACCGGGCAATACATTCACTACAACAGCAGTGTGCCAAATCATACAAAAGAAAGATGGTTAACAACCTTGCAAACAGAATCAGGAAGATCTGCTCCAAACACAACATTGAGGAAGAACTGGGCTACCTGAGGGAAATTTTGCTAATGAACAATTACCCAGAGCGGTCCATTGATGTCAACATCAGACCACGTCCGATTCGCACTAGAGAGGGCACCGTCAAGCAGGTTTTCCTAAACTTATCATTTAGAGGTGACGTACCAGCGTCAGTAATCGCATGGATGCTGAATAGAATAACTAAGGAGAATTTTCCCAGTGTTAAAGTTAATATCACATTACGCGCACAGAGAACAATAAGGTTGGATGTAAAAGATGAATTTCAAATTCTCTCCAAATCATGCATAGTCTACAAATTCTGATGTATGTCTGGTAGCTCATATATTGAAAAAGAAATTTATCAACAGAATCCAGCAACATTTAACAAAGGCTTGGCACCGTCAGGAAAATCAGCTATTTCCGATCATACATTGGAAACGGAGCACAAAGACAATTTGGCAAATTTCTCAATTCCACATAAAGCAAAATCAGAAAAATTCTCATATATTTATATATGGAAGACCAGAAATATATAGCGAGGAAATCATGATGATAGTGGATTCAAACAATTCAGTACGCAATCCGAAATATAGTAAATAATCTATTGCCTGTCGCACCATATTTCTTTTAAATTTATTTGAACTTATTGTTACTAGGTGCTCAACACCTAATGCTCTATTGCATATATATTAGTTCTCCGCCACAAACAGTATTTGGCATTCAAGTTTGTTTTTTAGTTTTCAATTTAAACTTTAATTACCGTGATATCGCAACAGGTATAGTTATACCAAATCAGTTCCATAATTCTCTCTCCCTCCTATTAACATTCTGTGTGTATAGGGAATTGAAGAAGATGGTACGTCACTGAAATGGGGTTGGTCTGCTGTTTGTAGTATATATATATATATATATATATATATATATATATATATTTGCTTAAATCTTCAATGAATATTGTACTGTGTGTGTGGATAGGGGCCTGGGGATTATTCGGGAAAGGAATAATCGTACCTCATTTCTATTAGTTAGAATGAACGATGTTGAAGCCTTCGGAAGAAAGGGACGAATCCGCACCCAGCCAAAATAAAGACAAAATCGATGCAAACTTAAAAATGGGGATCAATCGAATCTTTGCGAAAAGCAACCTCCACCACAAGTCGCACAGGATCAAAATATTGGCCGAGATCGACTTACAACGAAAAATGTGGTTTTTATGCCTCTACAGGAGAGTTGTTCCGACCTTGTGCAGGGGGCTGCCAACTATCTCTCCTTTTCTGATGCACATACATTTGGCTCTAAATTCATACTTAGGATTTAGGCAGGTCTTAATTGAGTGTGAAATGCAGTTTGCAATAGTACTAATGTACTAGTTATTCATTTTTATTTTACTTATTGAAATAGATTAAGATATTTCAATCATAATAAACTCTAAAATTATTAATTCTCTTTTATTTCTTGCGTTTTTCTAATTTGAAATTTAAAGTAGTTTTTTCTACTTACATGATATAAGTAGTATATTAGGTTTTAAGGTAAATTTATTAAGGTTAGCAAACGACGTCTGGTGATGTTCCATTGTTAATCTAAACTAAAACTAATACGATTTTGAAAAGAATGATAAGCGTACCGATAAAAATATCATAATATTTTGCTGTGTGCTAACTCATTGATAGGAAAGGAGTCTGTTAACAATCGTTCATTATTAAACGAACATTGGTTGCGCGGGAGGTGAAAAGAAGTATTAAATCTGGATATAGACACCATTCCCATTATATACATGCATTTAACAGTGTAAACTAAGAATTGTATAATGTAGAAAAGGTAATAAATCCAGTATACGCATATGCTTCCATCGAGTGCAGCACAGACGACAGAAGGGTCGCTTTCTATTCCGACTTAAGTTCTTCAGTATGTAGAAGGAGAACTTCAGATAAACTCTTAGTTATAAGTGACTTGAGTACTCATGTTAGGCGCTTAAGCGACACAGAATTTCGTCTACATCGCAGATATACATGCAGCTCAATATGCAACGTTAATGATTAATCATAGTTAGATAGTCGTGTAGACCGTAGATGAGAATTGAGTAGCACACATTTCAGACGTCGTTTAAGGCGTCAATGACACTGGTCTACTGAATTAATTTCCCTTTCTGCATTATGCATCGTTTAATATATACCAATGTATATATATATATATATATATATATATATATTTATATATATATATATATATATATATAATGGGACTGGTGTTTATATTAAGATTGCATTCTCGATTTAAACAACCGTACATTATTTTTGGTATAATTTTGCTCGTAGGCATTGACACCTATTTATCTATTCTTAATATGTTGCTATCTATTTTTGTAGATTTTGTTTTTCAAGTTATTTCAATGCAGTGTTGCCAAGAGCGTGACCAAATGTAGAATGCTTATTATTACTATTTATTTATTTTTACCGATTCCCAAGTTTGGCTTCTAATGAACGATAATATTTTATCTCTGTCACCGCGAAAAAATCATTTGAATAGGCGGAAATCTATGGATGTCTAGTGGCAAACAAGATTCACTTAAGTAGCATTGTATAGTCTGCTCTTTTGGTATAAACTCTTCTGGACCCCATCTCGCGAGGGACCTAGATCTCTGCTTCGATCAATTTATGCTACTGCTTATACAACTATATATTTATCTCTAATTATGGCATCAGCTGCTAAAAATATGTTTGAACCAGCCGCATATCATAACAAAACAGTTATTTACAAACGCAGACGCGTAAAAGTCTATCTCTTCACGACAAATCATGACGGTAAACTGATTAATGAGAATTACACTGACATATGTGTATCTAATGGTTTATAAGGCAGGTATAAAGCCTCTCATTTCAACTAATCTGGTATAAATTTTACTCAGGTGTACATATAATATATTTATGAGAAATTTTTGTCTGCAGCTTTAACGCGAACATCGTTCTCAACCAAATGTAAGTTTTAAGGTTATTGAGAATATAACTTTTTGTGTGATTTATTATGGCTAATCTATATTGTATTTTGGCATTAAGTCAATATATAAGTATCAAACAAGCATGCCTTAGGCCTGGTTCTTATCGGGTTACATTTGACTTTGATAGTACCACTAGATTGTCAATTTTGACTACCTTTACGAAATAAACTGATCTATGTTTGGACTAACACAGGCTGAACTAACTAGTAAAGCAAGCGCTTGCTTCATTAATTTTCTTTTTAATACTTTTGATAATGGGTGAACTGAGGTAGGCGGCCACCGAAATATCTTAAAGAAACAAAACTGCTTTTATTAAGCCTATATCACAGTTCAGGTAATTATGATTATTCCAATTTCGCAAATTTTTATTCTTTTAATCAGAACACTTAGGAATGCCAGTTGGGCTTAATCGTAGACCTGTATTGGAAAGGGCTTTCAGAAATTATATGCGTTATTAACCAGAAATCCTGCAATTTTTACTGCAAATCAGAATTTGTAAATCGATTCAATACTGTGTTTGCAATTTAAAGTTGCACAAAAGCAAACTTTTCTAAATTAAGTGATCACTAGAATCTTTCAATAATTTTTGTTAATATTACATAAAACACCACTATTAAGTTATACATTTGTATAAACATAAAGCTGTACAAGGAACCACCTCAACACTTGGCTATGCTTTTCTGTGAACTACTGAGTTAATTTAGATTTTTGATCTATTTAAAATGCCCACTTTATAGAAGGTATTAACTGTTAATTAGGCTTTCCTATGTTAACTTTGTTCTGGCGTATATAATATTCTATAATGCTCTTATATCTGAACTTTTGGTTTACATGCCAAATTTATAAGGGTTTTATAAACCGTTTTTTGAATTAATTTGTGAATAAATATTATATATAAACCGACAACTTTTTACTAATTTTCCGTCTTTAAGCCACGTCATTAAAGCCACTACTTGTCTTGTCTTTCTCAATGGGAATTGGTATTCCGGTCTAGCCGGCATGGGTAGACGGGAATGGATATGCAATATAAATTTGGATTGTAGGGATGGGCTATTTAAGGATGATGGAGTAAATTGAGTTCCAAATAGAATAGAAATCAGTCTGCTTAGTAAATTTGTAGGAATATATATATATATATATATATATATATATATATATATATATATATGTATTGTGTGTGTGTGTGTATGTGTGTTTTGTTTGTAAAATTAAGCGTATTAGAATAGGATAGCAAATGCAACTGATCCACTGCACTGATTTCGATAGTAGCCAGAATTGCCGCAGTCTGAATTTTTAGTTAGTATCATTTGACTCCGCGTCAGTGATCGTACGCTCTACGATTTCACCACCGCTCATTTCCTGTTTTTTTCAGTGTATAAATTTTGGAAGTTATTCAATTCTAACTATATTTCCTGAGGTTGTTAAGCGTGTCTGGTTCAGTTTCTGTAGCGAACACATGTAAAGTGTATCATGTGAGTTGACACCGGAGATAATTTACCAACTTCGTTTAAGTCTTTTGTTTAGAATTTGTTATTATTACTCCAAAACCGACCCGTTTAATTATTTAAATCAAGTTTACGAGCTTAAAGTAAACACCAATCCCATTGTATTTAATCAGTCGTCAAATATCTACCGTCAAACGGTAGTTTACCTATGTTGTTCGACGACCGGTTTACTTCAAGCTCGCAAACTTGATTTAATGAACTGCTCCTGCCACCCGCGCAATCATTGATTGTTCACGTGTACGACCTGGTGTATTATCATAATAAAAAATCTGAGGCCTACAGACGTCGTCATTAACTTCTGCATCGTAGATAAAATACTTTTGTATGTCATATTACTGACAAAAAATTGGCGTGGAAGCTAAAATACACACTCAAAAATTATTTGAATCAATACCACCATCAGTTACCTCACTTTCAAAAAATTTAACACTTCACTTTCCACAAAAACGTGGTTTTGGTGATTTGGTTAATAACGCGAACAATAACGAATGTGAAGAAGCATTAAAAAATGTTTTGAATGAGAAGCCTAAGTGTTACGTAAAATCGGCCACTGCGTTTAAGTGATATTAACATCAAAAGAAGCTAGTAATAAAATACTGATATCAATGGGACCATTCTTTTCTTTTTGCTTCAGTATAAAATGCCTTTGTTTTCTATTATTAAATCCATCTTATGAATTAGTTTTGGCTCCGTCAAAAGATGTGGCTTTGCCATATGACCTTCGGACCAAGCTCGCCAGTTGGGGTCCACAATACAAGCCGCCTGTATCGACGCTTAGTCAGATGGCTCTGCCCGGTACTCCGGGCTCGTTGCAATTAGCTGAGAATTCCGCCTCGGGTTCTGCACTTAGTGGAGCGTCTAATAGTGGTGGCGTTGACGTAGAGGCGAACGAACGTGCCTTGCTTAGTCGATTTCTATCTCGCCTGCATCGCGCCGATCCAGATATAATTGTTGGGCACGATTTATGGGGCCATCAAATTGATGTTATCGTGCAACGTCTACTCGCCAACAAAATTGCACACTGGCACAGAATGGGCCGGCTCCGTCGGGCTATTTCATTTCAGGCGTCAGTTGCCAACAGCAAGGTTTGTCAATTTTATTTTTGTCTATTCGTATATTTCTGACTGCTTTGATTTACGCTAGAACTTCTCCCGTTTCTACAACAGAAGTTTTGATTTTGTTTTTGCAATTTTTTCTTTCCCGTCGTAATAGCTTTCTGGCACATCTGAATAGCTCTTCCTTCCATTTGGATAATAATCCTATCAGTCATACCAGTTGTCTTCAGCACGATCTGCGCTTCTTATAGTCACCCAACGCCAAAATCCAAATCACGAAAGGTCTCCGTTTTGGATATTTGCCTATTTAGCTGCTCTCATGCCATTTGCGTAATTTATTATGCTTTCTATATTCTGTTAGCTATTTTTAAAGTATTGTTTATATTGTTTTTATGTTCATTTGATAGGTTCATTCTAATTTAGTTTATTTATTGATTCATTCAGCTAATTTTTCACACAGATACAGCATTAAAAGTTTTCATTGTCTCCTTAGGAAGTTATAAATTAACATATTACTGTATTTTGGAGAACAATCCAAACAGCAAAATTGAAACTGAGGTGAGTTTGAAATAAGGAAATGTTCATCCGTTTGCAAGCAAAAATTCCGTTTCACGTTAAACACACGTACAGGCTTTTTCTGTTTGAATTGATTAAGCAGCGATTTGTTAATCAACAGCGCTTTCGAAATCGGTAAATAATTTCTGTATTTGTAATTTTCGCCATAAATGCAATATATGGGAATTTGTTCAAAATTGAATTTTGAATAAACATTCATAATTGCGCCGTATGCCATTGTGAACCTTGTCCTTACACCCAACAATCGTTTTCTTTACGAGAATAAAGGCAATCTACGAAGCGACATGAATTGACATGTTGCTGCTCCATTAGTGTAAGCCCAATAGTCATGTTCAGACATTAAGTCTGTATTATATGTGATGCATATAAAGGATTAGACGATGCTCTGTTTCGCTATCTAGTACAGTTTTATGTTTATTAATATTCCCATTTTTTGCAAATTATGAATACCATTTTAGAATCACTTATCTATTTTACTAAGCACCAAGTTTAGTCTTCATTTCAAGCAGACTGTTGGTCGTTCTGCTTCAGACACTGAGTATAACTCACTTAATTTACCAAAGCTAAGATAAAGTTTTAAATTGATGTATTCACTCGGTTTGGTCTAGATCATTTGATGGGCCTTGTGTTTTGAACGCCGATTGCGTTGATTGTAGCTCTTCGAGAGAGTCAATTTCACAATCTACTCATTGGGCCCTCCAGATAGTTTCGGTGTATGGCTACAACCGCGGGAGGTTTTTGACAACCTTCTTATGGCCGGATAATAATATTCGCGCTATCGACTAATTAATCACGCCGAAACGTATGCTCACTAACCAAGAGGCATTAAATAGGAAGTCTGTCGAAATCTAATGAAAAACAGGGTACAGTGAAAAGGCCTGGTTAATGAATCCTTAATGGCGTCGGCTTCTCTGGAGCCTGCCACGTGGGAGATTTGGTATAAGTTTATGAATGTATATGTATGTATATATGTAGGTAGGTAGGTAGGCAGGCAGTTATTAATGTATGTATGTGTACATGCATATATGTATTTATGTATGCATGTAGGTGTGTATGTGCTAACATGTGCATGCGTGTATTTGACATGGCCCGCTTAGTAAAAATTAGTTATATAGGAAATGTGGATATCATACAGTCAGTATGAACAAAAGAGTAATCCTACTGTCTGCAGGGCTGATAGTGGCGAACGTTTGATTCATCGATGCCCATAATTATTACCACCGACTACGATTCAAATATTGAATTCATCCTCACGACCGGATGTCATTTTCCTTTACGTTTTTGTCAATTCGTCTTCGTTGCGAAGAGCTAGCATAAATATACTAATGCGCTGGGTATGGCCTAATTAGTTACACTCTCTTGGTAGTGGGGCATCAGTCCCACAGCGAACTGAGTAGTCTGTAAGTACGAAGTTTATGTTTGAATGTAATTAAATTTTTCAAGTTGCGCAATATCTACTACATAAGCCAGCTTCGTGTTGTCTTTTCTCTTTTGCCAGTAGCCAGCAAGGTTTAAGTTGATACAGCTGTTTATTTTGTGTACTTTGCTGTTTTACTCGGTTTCGATATAGCCTTGGTTAATGAGGCATGCTCTACCTGGCCGACTGGTCTGTGATGCCGCACTCTCTGCTAAGGAACTTGTCCGTCTTCGTACTTACAGCCTAGTTGAGTTGTCTAAGGAAATTCTCGGAACCGGCGAATCAGGTATTTTACTTGTTTGATTTAAAACATGGTATATCTTGTCGATTATTCTAACTCTAGCCATTTATGATGCATTCACGATATCACATGCAACAAATACACAAAATTGTTTCCATTTTGGCTTTGTAAATGTTCTTTTCCGAGAGGGCTTACGATTTATTCTTTCATTTTTCGTGGTTGCGATGATCCAGCATTTGTCATGACGTGCCTAGTAACAAGTAACTTCATATAGGTACATGAGGATATCCTACTGTCAGCATGAATAAATTGGTAATCCAATTGTAGCATTCGTTTGAAACGTAATTTACACGGCACTTCAAAGCTTTACATAACAGAGTCAAACTCATATAGTTGGAGAGGAACGCGCAAGGGTTCTCTGGAACTGCGTTGGGAACTTTCGCATTATAAGATATATCTTCGTTGACTTCCTTACTTTCCCTGTCGTCTACATTTATAACTAGGCGATTGACAACCCTCTTGATCATGACAAACTCGCGTAAATGAAGAACATTGATACGAGGTTCCGACGCTGAGATCTGTTAGTTCACGTTACCAAGTAGAAGTTTCTGAGTTCCTATTGCTTTCTTTGTCATTCGACGTAACAATTTCTTAGTTGCATGTGTCAAACCTGAATGGCATAGCTTGTGAAATATTCGTTGAAATTGTTCCTTTTCGACACACCATAATTAAAATCCTTTTCTTTCACAGACCTCATCAGAACTTGCGAAAGGAACATGAAATTTTTAACACGGTGCTCCATATACCTGGACAATCATTGATTGTGCAGATAGTGATAATACTTATTTAAATCAAGTTTGCGAGTTTGATATAAACACTAATACCATTAAATTTAACCAGTCGCACATCATAACAAAACTAACATCAGTCACACGTACTGACGCGTTTTGAAATTCTAGAATCTTCTTCAGTACACTATGGCAAACTGACTAGCGAGGTTCAAAACGCAATGAATTTATAAGGGTAGAAAAACTAGATATTTGTTTCTCACCTCTAGTAATTTCACATAAATATGTGGCGAAAACTGCATAAAGTTAATGTTCGTGACTGCATAGAAATAGTGCAGCCGACATTTCGAGTTCAGCACAAGATATGCGAAAGTACTAGAGATGAGAGTCACATATCTAATTTTGCTTTCCTTATATATGCACTGCAGTTTGATCCTTGCTAGTCAGTTTGCCATCGTGCTGTGATGATGATCATGGGAGTTCGAAACGCGTCAGTACGTCTGACCGATGATAGTTTTGCTACGTTGTGCGACTCGTTAAATATAATAGATGTGTTTATATCTAGTTTTTAAACTTGATTTAAATAATTTTTTATACCTGCCTTATATTAAAGTTTTGATTCAATGCACGTGTTAATTTTTAATTCAAATTACAAATGAATAAGAATCGCTGAACTAAAATTTGCACATAAACATGAATGGCATTGGATGCTATTGCAACGTCGACAGGTCAATCACAATATTGCAACTGCTTTGTCGTACATACTAAGTCTGTCCATGCGTCGGCATTTTGAAATAAAATGACATATTTTAGCCTAGCTTTAAACTAAGCTTTGTTTTGTGACACTAATTAATGATTTAACGACATTTTCGTGTGTTTAATGACTATCTTTGTGATTATTTTATCGTATGTAGCATTTGTTTATTACATATTGTCTTGTATTCGTAACTACAATTTGTCATGTCTGTTTGGAGACATAAAAACAACCACACACACATTATATATATATATATATATATATATATATATATGTGTGTGTGTGTGTGTGTGTGTGTTTGTATTGATTTGTGGTTTAATTATTTTATTTGGATTATATAGATTTTGCCAGTATAAAATAAACATTGAACATGGCATCAAAAGCAATTTATCTAGTAAACCGCTTTGGTCTTCATTAAGAATACGTCATAATTTGCCGCGCCTCGGGCGTGAACGTGGACACATTTACTTGAGAGTCTTGGACTAATCCATTGCGACAACTCTACCGCGCGCTACACACAATTTTGAGATGCACAGCGAATTTAGGTTTTCGATTATTCTTTCCATCGGATAGAACCTATTTGGCATCACTTAAGAAATGAAGTTTTAATTAGTCACCTCTGATCTGCCATTATAGAACAGACGAAATGCCACCTAAGGAATTATTATTATTTGAAATTTAATTTCATAATTTTGTTTATATGTATGTAGCATCGTAGGCTCCAGTAGAATCGGTAATTGGGTCCCTGAAAAGTCTGTGGAAATTCTTGAAACTAGACGATATGTTCCTGGCGGTTTGGTTTATAATAATTCCATACGGCCCAAAGATGCCAACTTAAGCACTATCTCAAAGTCGATCTTGAGTCCTTTTTATCTTGCGCATCAGCAAGAAGATGGTGTTTGATTCAACTTATTTGCACATCAGGTCTGATGAAATTAAAATAAATAATTGATAGCAGCAACAGTCCAATGCATAACAGAACGTGTCGTCTTGATAAGCTGAACATTTTATAGATCATTTTTTAGAAATCGCACCAGTTCAGTTGCCCGAAATTATATCTGTATCAACAATATGGAACGCGAATCTCGAGCGACTATTGGAGGTAGCAGTACGTAATGCAATATTGTCGTAAGCATCGCAGAGTTCCAGGCCCCGATGATCTACTTTCGAACTTAATTAAGATTAGTAGCGCGATATTTCTCAGAACGTTGACTAATATTTTCCAAACTAAGCTGAATGAGGAAATCGTGCCGGTTGCTTTGAACCAGTCGATCATCATTCGTGCGATAACCAACGTGGTATATTATCATCATACACAGCAATACAGGTGTGAGAAGTAAATAATACTTCATTGCCACATAATCGTAATAAAAATAACAAAAAAAACAAGAAAAATATAAAAAGAAATAAGAATGACAAAAACTATAATTTAGACAAAAATTTGTCAAAGGAGGTTCCAATTATTATGAGTATATTTCCCCAGCAAACACAGAAGTGGGACAAACTAAACCTTTACTCAACACCATCAGGGCTAGGTCAGCATTAAGGCAAGACAACCGGCAATGCAGCTTCCTTGCGGTTTTCACTATGCCGCGTCATAAACGCATCTAACTCAGAAAAACTAAGAAAAGAACGTGAAGAATATGATTCTTTTGGACATCCTGAACAAGATCGGCGCCTTATCGTGTAGGGTTTCCAACCAAGAACAATAATGTGCACGTGGGCTCTATCCTGGCAGACGATTGAGTCCCATACAACCTAATTTGAATGTGGTTGACATTAACTGTTTTTGCCATGACAAAATCTGCCAACCTTGTTTCTTACACCAATCTGGCGCTGGATGAAAGAATGGCGATCTACTAGAAAATCAAACTGAACGAATACGCGAAACGTGACCGAGCCAATACGGTAGGTGTAGCCTTATTCGTTTTTCGAACGAGGAGCACGTGTTGGCCGGTCAAAAAATACGTCTACGAATGTGAACTTTGGTTATTCGTTTTTGGTAATCTATGGGTGCTATGCTTCTCAAACAGCGGTGGTTGAACGCCTGCACGCGTCATCAATCATCAACAAATAGGCAAGTCTAATTAGCGTACAATAAATCTGCGCGTATTGATGCGTTATAAACACGACCTTTAAGGAAAAAGTGAAAGACTCACGCGTCTCCATAAGTAGTGAATGTCAAAGAAAGTTACTCTAGCTTTCGCGATTAGCATACTCATCTCGTCATATATATTGCCGGAGTTATTGATAGAGATGCCAAGACATGTAAACCTGTCATCGACGTCCAGGTCTTTACTGTGCAGCTTCAGAATTGATGTGAGTAGTGATTGAATCTGTTGAAGAATCTTAAATTAAGAGATGCTAGTTTCATACCGAAAGTTCGAATGACGAATGCTAATGTATTCAAGGTAGTCTAGCAAGTTATCGGTTGGCGAGTTATAATACAATATCGTCTGTATAGTTAAGATCGGGTAAACTTCAACGTCTGTTTCCTGAACACATGAAATAATATGTTTCATAATGACATTACAAAATTAAACAAAAATGTGAATTTGAACAGTCCTGATGGCCATCACTGCTAGTAGTGAAGTTTTGCGATAATTTTCCGTACAAGCTAATGTGACCGGAAGTGTTTGTGTAGAGAGTACGTACATTAATTAGACGTCTATAGGGTGTACCAATTTTGACTGAATATCGAATAGAACTTAGGGATCCAGTTAGTCAAATGCGTTCCTGAAGTCTAGAAAGAGGGCGATTGTGTAGCAGTTATACACATATCGTTATTGAAGTATATTCCTTACGGTAAAATTGTTAATTATGCAGCCTCCTCCCACTTGTTCTTCTCTAGTACATTATTCACATGAAGCGCTGAGCATGCATAAGTTATTCGAATCATGTAACCTAGATACGATTGGAGTCAAGTTTACAACACAATAGTTATCACTCGAGATGCTAGACTAATTTTTACCTGGATTGAAAATATCTTTCGTACCGATCATCAAATTCTCCAACGATATTAGACACATATGATTAGTATGTGCTTCTTTGAATTATGCCAGGATTACCACGAAATATTGATAACTGCCTATCGTTCCCAGAGTATAGGTCATGTCTTGATTGGTAGGTGTTCAAAATGGTTTTTATTCCCAATTTTGGTGAAATTTAGCCTATCTCTAAAATCGTTATTTTAGTACCCATTTGATGCGTGTTGCATGTTTTATATACTGTGTTGGTTTTGAAATCGCATTGATAAAGTTTTTATATAAAGTTAACTACTACTACTACTACCTTAATGCACCCACAGGTTGACCCACATTTCTTTGCTAAATGTATAGTGCGGTTGAGAGGTAATTCTAGTCCTACTGATAGAACGCCAAGAAACTCGAAGTGCCTATATGCATGAGTTTATACGTTTTTTCATTCTGACTTTATAATTTTCTTCTGATCCTATTTGAATTCTTGTAACTAGGTGGGCGATACAAAATACATCAATCAACATTCAAGAAATTATTCCGTGCACAATGTTTTCATTTCAATGGAGGGCATTCTTTAACCAAAAATTCGTTATTTTAACAAAATTAATTTTACTCATTATGGCTGCCCATCAATTAGCTGACAGTTTCAGGTTTTCCATCAGTGTAATGAGTATAATAACAAAGTAGCATTACATCGGCATGTTGGTTATACCACCAAGTGTAAAATTAGTTTCTGATGAGTTGATAAATAACATGAAGCATAGTCGCCTATTGGTATTAAATTGCTGTCATAACCTACATAACTTAGACATCTATGTCTACTGCGCCAAGTGTTCACGCGAACGTGAGGCTATTAAGTTTACGAAACCACGCATTCTTGCTGACATAGACCACCATCGTATGCTAAAGCATGACTTAGGCTCGTTTATGCTAGAACTTCCAGTGAGTTAATCCATCGGTGCGATTAATTACTGCACCATAATTTTTTTAATTATCCTGTTCTTACCATATGAACTGTTTTGAATTTTTCTTATGATTCCGACGCAAAATATTTATAATAGAAGAAGTGATATAACAGATAGCTGAAGAATCGACAAAACTTGTTTCTAATAGAAGAACCGATACAATAGGTTTCTGATAGAGCCAGAAAACCCGATTGCTTATAGAGGAATTGACACAACATTTTTAATAGAAGACCAAAAAACCCGATTGCTATCAAAAGAATCGATACAACCGATGACTAATAGTAGAAACAAAACAACCGATAGCTAATAGAAGAACCAAAACAACCGATTGCTATAAGGAGAAACAATACCAACAATGACTAATAGAAGAATCGCAACAAGATTTTGCTAATAGGAGATCCCACACAACCGATTGCTAATAAGAGAACCGGAAAATTATGCATTATACTTAAATCGGCATATCCTAAAATTTAATGAATTATATCAAGACAGGGCTAGCTTTTTACAAATGTTTTCGTATAATATATAAACGATAAAAAATACCTAGTTTCGTTTTTGTTTTGTTATTTTTATTTCAGGTAGAAAGACGGGCAGCAAAAAAGGCGATCAAGAATTTCAAGCCGGACGGTTTGTACCTCCTGCTATCGTGTCGAACGCATTATCCAAATTGGGCATAGCTCAGGTAAACAATCAACATATTTCGTAGCCTTTTTCGCCGCTCGTGTTCAACTTCAATAATTTCATTCAACTCCTTTCAATTGGTTTCTGTTATCACTACCAATCACTTAAAACAATTATCTTTGAATTTTGTTTTCTCTGATGCCAACTATCTTATCTTATTTGCGTTATGAAATTAACAGATACTTGAGAAGAAACTACGAAATACACCTCAAATTTAGTAAACTAACACATAAATACCTACATGTATATCTGAATGAATACATTCATTAATGCAGACTTTAGTGTACGCCTTGTACATGAATTCATACTTAAATGCGTACTTTAGTTGGATTGGCCTTCGTGAAGGAAAAGCCGGTTTCTTGGAGATAATCATGAGGATTCTTTGTAAAATTGTGTGCTTGCTGTCCTTGGTATCCCTGCTTTTGTTTCGAGGTTGAATTTTTCTCTACACAGTGAAATGTGACCTCCAGAGTTCAGGAAGTTGATTATTCCTTAGGAGCTCAATCTCGGCATAGGCTCAAGGTTTTAACAATCTTCTGAGCATTAACAAATGCATACTTACGTGCCCCAATACATACATGCGTAAGATTACGTGCATACATACACCCACATTCATGTTTACATACATAACTTCATTGTACATACATAGCATTTGGGCCTTGCCCGAATGTTAACTTGGCCATAATGGTTGTGGAGAGGTTTAGTTTGCCTCATTTCTGTGAGTTATCCTGATAGATTTATTCATAGTAGCAAGGTATTGCTTCTCTTTCTCTCTCTCTCGTAAATCTCACTAATAATTTGTTTAAATCCACTTCTATAATTTTTTTCACTCCTTATGGCTATATGACAGTGAAACATTAGTCACTTTTGACTTTTGTGTGGCTGGACATGATGATGATAATGATGTACATACATAAAATGAAATTAGTCTTTGGCACAGAGATTTCTTTGCAAGCTTGGGGTCTAACGATTAAATAAATTTTCCCTTTCACTGGTCAGCATAGGATCAAGTGACCCACTTTGTGTATTACTGCGAAAACAGTAATCTGTTTCTGTGGAGATAGCATTGTCGATCAGTTTCCTCCTTAAATCCCGTAGACCTCGTGCAGAGTATAAGTGAGTGTATTCTTTTAGTTTCAGCAAGGTAGCAGGCGCTCGTCAGGTCGTACATTTCAATTGTTTCAGACTAGCCCACGACTTAATTTCATTTTACACTTGGCTATAAATACATGCATTCATACATACATAAATGGTTAATTGCGTCTCCCTTACGTTAGGTTGGGCTATCCCATTTTCTCTTTGTTTTTGAGAGTACGTTACGCCCGATATTTTAAATAATATATCACTGGTCTTCCTCTTCTACGAATTTGACCGTCTGCCGGATTTGACTTGGTAGTCTACCATACAGTGCGTTAATCAGCTCTCTTAGACATTGCCAACATATTCGAGGTCAGAAAACCGGCAATCAGCACTGATCTTCATTCATGGGATCCAGGTAAGATCAGCATGTTTACTTGTCGATCACTGCAGCCAATCGGCAAAGTTGCAGATAGCTAATAATCTGGACACAAGCTTGCGTTGTATGCTTGGTCTACCATAACCTCTTGCACGCCTGTGATTCATTGAGAGAAGAGTTAAAGTTTAGCACTGTTCTCTTGTATTTTAATATAGAATCATGAAATACGTCGTAATATCTTTTACTAAAAGCTGCTTGTCTTGCTAAATGAATTGAATCAACTTTAAAAACGGTTTCGATGGGAACATTACTGGCTGTTAAGTCGGTAATTTCTTTGTTACTTTAGGTCAGTACTAACAGTCGGAATGTTGTAAAGTATTTTCGGGTTAAGGATGTATTAGAAACCTAATGTTGAACTCATCATCATTATCATCATCATCATCATGTCCAGCCATAAAAAAGTCAAAAGTTACTTATGTTTCACTGCAATATAACCATAAGGAGTGAAAAAAGTATATAAGTGAATTTAGACAAATTATTACTGAGATTTACGAGCGAGAGAGAGAGAAGGAATACCTTGCTACTATGAGTAAATTTATCAGGATAACTCACAGAAATGAGGCAAATTAAATCTCTCCACAACAGCATTATGGCCAAGTTAGCATTTGTGCAAGGCGACGTCAGCAATACGGCTTCCTTGATGATTTTAAAAGCTTGATACATTTTTTCACTGTTTCTTATCACTTTGGTCATTTTTCTTGTATTTATTGGTCATGCTTATTTTAATACTCCTTTATAAGTATGATATAATTTCAATCTCAAAACTGCTTGATATTGTACTTTTTGTGCTATTTTTTTGAAATCGTGTACTATTTCGAGTTCTTTGTTATTTTGTTTTGCTAGCCCGTGCTCTATACCAGTATATGTTAGCTAAATGCTTATTTTGTGGCTAAACTTGTTCTTCCTAATTCCGTTCATTTGTTGGCGTTTCCCACGGTCACCAACCGTTCTTTTTCTGAATTTGCGCACGTAATTGTCAATTTGTCATCATTTTTAAAAATGAATGTTTTCGGAAACTGCTACGAAACAGCGGTCAAAAAATCAGCCTAGTGGGACTACTTGCTTGGTAGTCATCGCCACGCGTGTCTATGATGCATAACCCAATGGCTTTTCTGAATTTTTATTGTATAACAGCCACGTGGTGTAGGCAAATCTAAAATTGGTGGTACTGGTGAATGCAATGAAGACACAGAGGCTGCAGACACATACACGGAGGCCGTGGCTCGTGTTGTTGCCGATATTGACACGTCAGACTTACGACCTTTGTTCGCCACTTCTGAGCTGGTGCGTCAGCTGATTGATTTTTGCCTGTCGGACGCCAGTCTGGTATTAAAGATTGTTCATCGCCTTCAGGTCAGTTGGAGCTGTGTGCTGTTTCTTTATAGTTTTACTATTAAAAAAATCTGTGTGCAGGCATTGCTTTTGTAGTTGTGGTTTTTTTAAGGATTATATTCTAGGTTTATAACGGATATAGGCCACAGATAGTTTTTCTAGGTCGTTAACTATAATTAGTCACTTGGTTTAATCTTACGGCTAATTTTGTCAAAATAAAGACACTTCAACGTTCGTTAGTGTGATTTAATTATCGGATTTCCTATCTGCTCGGCAAAGTGTGCACAAACCACCAGTCCGATTGAATAGAGATTTAACACAAAATAAGCAATTTTAAATTTTTAAATGAAACAACGTTGTTTAAACTAAATTTATAAATATGACATGCTGCTAGGAGAATAGCCATGTTTAATTTATACAAAACAAGGAAGATGCCTATCTGGTAGTTCTAGGTCACGGTTATCATATTCAAATAGGAAACTACATAACTACCAGTTCCATTGGTAATCTGAACGTAAATACCTACCAGTTTCGTTTTGGCTACTCAGCTATCTATGTATCGTTTTTCAATCTGAAGTGGGCGGAAATTCACTTTGTGATTACTAAAGAAACAGATACACAATAATGTCCTTATCCATTATAGCTTATGGAATAACAATCATTATCAGTATCAGCATTTCAAAACTGTTGTTTTATTGCCGTATAATAATGAAAAATATTTATATTCATGTATCGTCAGTTAAAAAAGACTAGGTCGCCTATTCCTCATGGCAGTGAATAATTTAGATTCAGAGTTTACTTGATCACAACGCGTCCTATCCTCAATAACATAATAATAAACTGAGCTACAGACTTCATGTGAGATTGGATGGTTATAAACCGAATTTATCGGAAAGGTTCATTTTGCCGATACTGACACAACTAATTAGACCGTCATCAGTCTAGAAATTTTGTCTATAGGTCAATCAGTACCTATCTGAATTGCCTTCGATTGACGGTTAGCATCTTTAAACGCAAAATTTAATCATTACACTACATAAGTTTAATTGCCAACATTTGTCTGGATGATATTATTGGTGCACCCATAATCATTTCATTTTTAAGATACTTCCGTTAGCACTACAAATCACCTCAATTTGTGGCAATGTACTGAGTCGAACATTGTCCGGCGGCCGGGCTGAGCGTAACGAAGCTCTTCTTCTACATGCCTTCACAGAGCATGGCTATATTGTGCCGGACAGCAACACGGGGATGGGCCAGAATGCGTCGAACAACAAAGCTTCAGCCGCACTTAGCTCCACAGTTCACGATGACGTACATAATCAAGATGCACTGGATGAATTTGGCGACGAAGCTGCAAATGCTTATGGGGCTGAGAACGCTGGACGAGCTACTGGTCGGCGAAAGCCTATGTATGCCGGTGGTTTAGTGTTGGAGCCAAAAAGAGGCAAGCAGTATTTAAAAAGCTTTTTACAAACGCGAAGGTCTCAGCATACTGCGTTCTGGTAGATTAATATAGATTTATCTAAAGTTATAATTTGTACGAGATGTCTTAATTTGCTCAAAGACCGCGTGTGTTGAGTTATTGTAAGATCATAACTGTTGCTCCGAAAGAGGTAAACACAACTAATGCGCTGCATTCGCATTCTATGTCGCTGTGATGGAACCGTGCAAGCAAGTTCACTCATAAGGTTATTCGACTTTTAGACCTTCGCTTCAGCGTATAGTCAATAAAATAATCATACTCGTATCGTTTCTGTTTTTATCAAAGTTATGTCTTCAGCTAGGCTGGATTTGCGCCTTTAATCATTTTTTCTTTTTCTTGTATGAGCTATTTAATTTAATTATCTATGTTTTTCTTTCATGATTAGTTCGGAAATAAATATGAATATTTTTATATCTATGCGGTAGTGAAGTATCTGATGTCATGTAATTATGACATGCTATTATGATTACAGTTAAATACTGTTTGTT
>JAQBSW010002752.1:57500-96659 GCA_029291075.1 Eudiplozoon nipponicum | reverse complement strand
TTTTTTAAACATTAACATTTAACTATAAAATTTTTTTTTAAACTTTACGTTAATTTTTAGTATTTGTCTCACGTGGCATAACCACCTGTTCTTAGCTAACAATTGTGTAGCATTTTTGAACAGTTCTTTGGTATTATGCCACCTCTGAGGCAATGTTCGTATACATTTTTTTTATGCAATTACCTTTGATTTTAATGTATATATATTTCACATTATAATGTACTTCTCACACATGACATTACACTGCCCATTTTGGTATGACCAGCTACTTAGTTGCTAACGTTTTCGTGTAGCAACACTAAGTAGTGATCAGCTTCATATCATGGTACAGGCCACTTTCAATGCATATCTCAACTTTATCCATTTCACAAAGACCACTACAAATGCCATGACCACAACGTCGAGCACTTTAGCTCCTTTGGTCGTATACAAACACTGACAACGATCCAACCTGCTTAGGTTTTTTATCTTAAACCTGGCAAATTCAGAGGCGATTTACCTCGAAATCTTCACGCTGCGGCTCCAAAAACTTACACTGCTCTATTTTGCCTCACGTGCTATGACCGTCCACTAGAGCTAACAATTTGTGTAGCAATTCCTAGTGGTTACCTGGCATCATATCATTGTTGAAGCAACCAACAAGCATATTTAAGCCCAGCACTTATGGTTCATCATATTTTTCCTTAACTTGGTTCGAACTCTGTCATGCATTTCTTATCTAGCCTCGCAGAGAGGAATATTTTTTCTTTTTTTTCAGAGAGGAAAGTGTTGTAACGACACAAATCAATCGGTGACATATTGCGTAAATAAAATTCAAATCTATTTACGTTGCACCAATGAGAAAAAAGCAAATTGCCGTTTAACCACGTTAAACGACGTTTAACCAATAGTATGCAAGCACACATTGCATGCTATTTAAGCACGGTAATTTACCATGCAAGTCAGTTGTGGCATTTGCATTCTACCTGCTTCGCGTATTTGCTCGATCGGCTGTCAGCGCATATTGCACTTTACCGGTTGTCAATCCCTACTCGTCTTGATGCGAGATACCAGAGAGACGAGCCAATTGAGTGCAGGACCTGCATGACACCATACACAACGCGATCACAGCTCAACCACGGGAGCCAAAACTCAACCAGAGTCCACCCAAGGCTCTAGGACATCTTCACTTCGGAAGACTTCAAGCGAACGTATTACCTGGCCCTCTTAAGGGCCCCCATATCAGCAACTAATCTCTATTCAGAGCACCTTAACCGAGTTTGTAACGTCGTACGGCATTTACTCGAAGCCGGGGCGTTTACAAAATCATTTTGAAAGAAAAGAGATTTTGGCGCTTATTATGACATCCCAACCCTTTATGAGACATGTTTTTTTTACAAATAAAGCCACAACTACATCATTAAAATTGTTTTATAACAAACATTTTGTATTTATCTAAAATATTTATTAGTACCTTATTTTTATAGATCTTTTGTGGTAAATATGTTTATGAAATATCAATGTTGCTAATAAGTGTACGATTTTAACATATTCTATTGTTTATTTTGTTACAATAATGGGACTAATATAATTATTCGTTTCATTAAAATTAAATTTTTTTAAATAATTGTATATTTAAAGATCAGCCTAGTCTGCTATTCCAGGTAGAAACTGTTGCTTTCTACTGGTAGCTTGTCCTTGTAATTTAAAATTTTCTTTATATTTATTGTTATTTTTAATTTATTAATAATAATAATAATAATAATACATTTATTTGGCATCAAAGGCCAACTGGCCCAATCATTGAAATAGCAAATCAAGGGTAGGATATGTGGAGGTGAGTGGAATTGTGACTAGCAAAGTATTTAATAGCAGGGGAGGGGTTGGGGAGGGGAAAAGTTATCATTAACAACAAGATAGTTCAATCTGGTGAAAAATAAATATAAGCGAAGTTCCATTTGACTAGACAAGATCAATTGGAGATAGTCCGTGAAGTATCAGATCTTCAAGGTGAATGTGAGATCGAAAACGAAGATGAAGATAAAAGGATGGCGGCCCGGAGGTAGACGACGACCGTTGGAGTCCGTTGTCGTGACGAATGAATTGATGGAGTCGGCAGGATTGAGGCGAGCGAGTCTTGCAAGGATCGCAGGCATCTGTAGAACGTGATCGAGATTAAAATAAGACCAGGGAGAGTCGAAGTCCGAAGCGAACCGTTGGTGAATCGGTAGGGCTGTTGGGTTTCCGGTCCTCCGCTGAAACAAGAAAGAAAAGAAAAGAGTTGGATGAGCAAAACGTAGTAGAGTATCCGCAACGTGGATATAATGGGGTTAGGAATGGGCTGAGAGGTGGTATTAGTGAATCTTGAAGAAAAAGAATAAGACAAGAGAGGTAAGAAGATAGGGTGGAGTAAATGTTATGGATTGAGAAGGAACCAGTTTCGTTTCCAATCGGTCGTATCACAAAGAAATTTGTTGAAGAAGTACTGATGGGCTGCCTTTTTGAATTCGTGCTGGGGTAGGAGTTTTATGTCTGTGGGGAGAGCGTTGAAGACATTAGTGGCTTTGGAGAAGAGATAGATTTTTTTAAATAAGGTGGGGGTATGAAAGGCTTGGATAGAAGAGTTACTAGAACGTGTGGCGTAGTGGTGACTTGGGTGGGCAAAGTTGGAGAGTGGTAAGGAAGTTGAGATCTTATGGATAAAAGAAATGACTCGAAGGTGACGTGTGAACCAAAGCGGAAGGAGGTTAGCTAGAAGTAGGCGTTCCCTGTAGTTTTGGCAGTTCGGGAAGACTCGCTTAAGAAATCTGGAGGATACCTGTTCAATGGTGTACGAGGAGGCGTGGGTGAGAGGACAGTAGAATTCGCTGGCGTAGGAAATGAGGGGCAGAACGTAGACCTTGAATAATGTGAGTTGGAGAGTGGGATTGTTAGTCTTAAAACAGATCAGACGGGCCCATTTGAAGAGTTTGGAAGTAGTGTGTGTAAGGTGTGGGGAGAAGTCTAGGGATTTTGAGAATTGAATGCCGAGATGTTTGGCCGAATCTATTATTTCTATGTCGAGGGGGTAGTTGGCAGCCGGGATGGAGCAGAATGGATCAGACGAGAGTCTCATTAAGCGGGTTTTGGTGGGATTTAGTTTGAGTCCGATTTCGCTGAGCTGCAAGTGGAGCGAGGATAGGAGCTCCGATATAAGGGGTGAGGAAGGGTTGGAAGTTGTGGGGTTGCTGAATACGATGACCATATCATCTGCATATTTGAACAGCTTGAAAGGAGTGTCTTCAACCTGTATGTGTGCGAGTGCAAGGTTGAAGAGAATGGGACCAAGTACAGAGCCCTGGGGAACACCGGATCGGACATGGGTTGGCCTCGAGAGACTGCTGCCAATTTTTACTCTTGTATAGCGATTCCGAAGATAATAGCTGATAAGATTGAGAACATTTCCGCAAATACCGCTTCTCATTAAGGCAGATTCAATTGCTGAAAATGACAGCGAGTCAAAAGCCTTGGATATATCTAGGAAGAGGAGAGTGCACTGAAGCCCTTTAGAGAAAGAAGAGTAGCAATGATCGAGAATACTAACTAAGTTGGTGGAAGATGAGCGGCCGTTCAGGAAACCATGTTGATCATCAAGGAGGTAGAAGTTTTCATGGGACTTAATGAAAGGGTAGATTAGGTTGTATAGGATCCTGTCGAAGATTTTGGTGAAGGAAGGTACGATAGTAATGGGGCGGAGATCTTTAAATGATGAGGTCGAGGAAGAGCCGTTTTTGGGGATGGGAGAGATCGTCGAGCAAAGCCAGTCTGAGGGAAGATAGATGGTTTCGACACAATGATTAATAACATCTGCAAGTAGAGAGAAAACGTTCCAGCCAATTGTACAGACAATACAATTAAACAATAATTGATTGCACGGGTGGTGGTAAAAATTCTTTAAACCAAGTTTGCGAGCTTGAAGTAATTTTGATCGACGACGGGTTAAATACAATTGGATTGGTGTTTTCTTCGAACTCGCAAACTTGATTTAAATAATTTTTATTACACCCGCGCAATCAGTTATTGTTTAATTGAGAAATAATCTGTTGCATATAATTAGCGGCACGTGTATTACTCGTTCAAATGAAACTAGATTGATAGAAGTCAACTCCTGTTTCCTATTTTTCGTCTATACAGACAGAAAGATGGTTTAGGAATTGGTTCGTTCTGGCCCCCATCACGGCCGATATGTTTATATGGGAAGAACTAACTTTTATTTTTTAAGTAAAGAGAAACTGTGCAGCTGTTATGTTAATGATATATTTTTAGTCTGTGACTGTATGTGACTGCGTGCCGCAGAACTACTCAATAAATTTAATGTATGACAGGTGAATATTAGATTTCCAATTGAAAACGAAAAGGATGATACTCTAGCAATTATTGATGTGCTGCTCAAATGTAGAACTGATGGTGCATTGTGCAGATGATTTTTCCATAAGAAGATATAGTCAGCGCAATATTTGTATGTCAATAGCTATTGCCCATTGAATTGGAAAGAAGGTTTAGTTAAGACACTGTTTAATACAACATTGCGCATTTGTTCATTAGCTGGCTGAATTTGATTTTGTGCGAAACAATTATTACCAACAGTTACCCACAATATTTTATAAAGTATAAACCTAATGATATGTTGGTACTGTTGATAACAAACCGGTGTATATTCATTTACAATAGGAAGGTGAAGAGGCAATGAAGCGCTTATGAGATAGGTCGCCTTCCGCTTTGAATTTTGAATATTTTGCAGCTGGCATAGTTGTGAAGTCATCCATCACCAAAACTTATTCTACCCAGTGTGATAGCTAAGGTTCTACTGCAATCTGCATCTAGCGTTATCCATAATCGAAATTGTTCCTTTGAATAATCATATTCAAGCGAGTGCAGAAGTAGATTGGACTTACGCATGTCCGAGAACGTACCAACCTAGTTGTTGCAAAACATTATTGGTGTTGCACGTACGTCTATAACTAAACATGTAATTTCCAGTAAAAATTGTGATATTCCAATAAAGCACTTTTCAATATTGATTAAATGTAGGTGATTTTGTATACTTCCCGATTTGGAAGCTATTTGAATAAATCGACATTTACTAGAACTATGCAAGCAAAAAATTTTCCTTGTAAGGGCTTTACCATGGAGCTTTCCATTGCCATATAAAACTGTGCTTCGTTACGTTTACTCTCTTTTCTACATTTATATATATATATATATATATATATATATATATATCACTTTTATGTTGACTGTTGTTCTATATTAACAATAACTTCGTCATTGGATCCATTAATTTAGGACTCTTATGGAGTTTTAATCATATTTCTGAACTTTTATCTTAACTATATCCTTTCCTTAAATTGCGCATTCCTTCATTGGTTAATTTTTTCTGATCTTTCTTTATTCTACTTCGTATCATAGTTAAGCTTTCTATTTTACTAACTTCATTGTCAATTACCCTGGTATGTTTTAACTACCTTTATATATGCATTACGTTTCCCCCATGCCTAACCACTGAAGTCACTGTTGATTAGGTTATTTCATATTTTAAATGCAAAAAACTCGTCAGACCCGTGCAAATGATGAATATACATTCATTATATTCCAGTTAAATACTGTTTGTTGCGAAGAACTAATATATATGCAAGTATGTATTAGGTTTTGCGAACCTAGTAACAAATTAGTTCAGTTGTGACCAGAAGGATAAACCAAAGGCAGCATGAACGGAAAGTATAATCTCATGCACATTCGTTTCGTGCTTACTGGCGACTCATCAGTAGGAGCCGGTATTACGCCCTTTAACCACTATATATTCTGGTAGAAGAATGTGGAATAATAGGACGGTACAATCTCCTAGACGAATGTGTAAACCTGTAATAGTGAAGCTAACATAATCTGAAGTCAACGACAATACGACTTCAATGCTAACTCACACTATATAATATATATACCGAGTCTGTAAAGGATACTAACACTATGGCCATTGTGTTAGTAACTGATACCTTTTTTGAAATCGATGAGTACCGGATACTAACACTATGGTTTCCGAGTCGGTACATGATACCAACCTGATGGATATAAATTTATGCTAAAGTTCACCCAAATTGAGAATTACAACAATTTCCGAACACCTGTTACTCCAGTTAAACCATACACTCTGGCCTTCATCGATATCAGTTATCACATTTCGCGGTAAGCATGACATCATTCAATTCAATATATTACAGTTAAATACTGTTTGTTGCGAAGAACTAATATATATGCAAGTATGTATTAGGTTTTGCGAACCTAGTAACAAATTAGTTCAGTTGTGACCAGAAGGATAAACCAAAGGCAGCATGAACGGAAAGTATAATCTCATGCACATTCGTTTCGTGCTTACTGGCGACTCATCAGTAGGAGCCGGTATTACGCCCTTTAACCACTATATATTTGGTAGAAGAATGTGGAATAATAGGACGGTACAATCTCCTAGACGAATGTGTAAGCCTCGCAGACAGTGAAGCTAACATAATCTGAAGTCATCGACAAATACGACTTCAATGCTAGCTCACACTATAATATATATACCGAGTCTGTAAAGGATACTAACACTATGGCCATTGTGTTAGTAACTGATACCTTTTTGAAATCGATGAGTACCGGATACTAACACTATGGTTTCCGAGTCGGTACATGATACCAACCTGATGGATATAAATTTATGCTAAAGTTCACCCAAATTGAGAATTACAACAATTTCCGAACACCTGTTACTCCAGTTAAACCATACACTCTGGCCTTCATCGATATCAGTTATCACATTTCGCAGTAAGCATGACATCATTCAATTCAATATATTACAGTTAAATACTGTTTGTTGCGAAGAACTAATATATATGCAAGTATGTATTAGGTTTTGCGAACCTAGTAACAAATTAGTTCAGTTGTGACCAGAAGGATAAACCAAAGGCAGCATGAACGGAAAGTATAATCTCATGCACATTCGTTTCGTGCTTACTGGCGACTCATCAGTAGGAGCCGGTATTACGCCCTTTAACCACTATATATTTGGTAGAAGAATGTGGAATAATAGGACGGTACAATCTCCTAGACGAATGTGTAAACCTGTAATAATGAAGCTAACATGATCTAAAGTCAACGACAATGCGACTTCAATGCTAACTCACTATATAATATATATACCGAGTCTGTAAAGGATACTAACACTATGGCTATTGTGTTAGTAACTGATACCTTTTTTGAAATCGATGAGTACCGGATACTAACACTATGGTTTCCGAGTCGGTACATGATACCAACCTGATGGATATAAATTTATGCTAAAGTTCACCCAAATTGAGAATTACAACAATTTCCGAACACCTGTTACTCCAGTTAAACCATACACTCTGGCCTTCATCGATATCAGTTATCACATTTCGCGGTAAGCATGACATCATTCAATTCAATATATTACAGTTAAATACTGTTTGTTGCGAAGAACTAATATATATGCAAGTATGTATTAGGTTTTGCGAACCTAGTAACAAATTAGTTCAGTTGTGACCAGAAGGATAAACCAAAGGCAGCATGAACGGAAAGTATAATCTCATGCACATTCGTTTCGTGCTTACTGGCGACTCATCAGTAGGAGCCGGTATTACGCCCTTTAACCACTATATATTTGGTAGAAGAATGTGGAATAATAGGACGGTACAATCTCCTAGACGAATGTGTAAACCTGTAATAGTGAAGCTAACATAATCTGAAGTCAACGTCAATGCGACTTCAATGCTAACTCACACTATATAATATATATACCGAGTCTGTAAAGGATACTAACACTATGGCCATTGTGTTAGTAACTGATACATTTTTTGAAATCGATGAGTACCGGATACTAACACTGGTTTCCGAGTCGGTACATGATACCAACCTGATGGATATAAATTTATGCTAAAGTTCACCCAAATTGAGAATTACAACAATTTCCGAACACCTGTTACTCCAGATTCACCATACACTCTACTTTCATCGATATCAGTTTTCACATTTCGCGGTAAGCATGACATCATTCAATTCAATATATTACAGTTAAATACTGTTTGTTGCGGAGAACTAATATATATGCAAGTTTATATTAGGTGCTGCGAACCTAGTAACAAATTAGTTCAGTTGTGACCAGAAGGATAAACCAAAGGCAGCATGAACGGAAAGTATAATCTCATGCACATTCGTTTCGTGCTTACTGGCGACTCATCCGTAGGAGCCGTTATTACGCCCTTTAAACACTATATATTTGGGTGAGGAATGCAGGATAATAGGTCGATACAATCTCATAGACGAATGTGTAAACATGCAGTAGTGAAGCTAACATTATATAAAATCTCGACAATGCGACTCCAACGCTAACTCACTCTATATATTATATATACCGAGTCTATAGGATACTAACACTATGGCTATTGTGTTAGTAACCGATACCAACATTATTGTACCGAAAAGGTACATTGTACTAACACTATGGTTTCCGAGTCGGAACATGGTACCAAAATTATGGATATCAATTTATGCTATAGTTCACCGAAATTGAGAGTTACAACTATATCTGAACACCTGTTACTCCAGTAAATCCATACACTCTGGCCTTGATCGATATCAGTTATCACATTTCGCGGTAAACATGGCATCAATAAATTCAATATATAACAGTTAAATACTGTTTGTTGCGGAGAGCTAATATATATGCAAGTATGTATTAGGTGTTGCGAGCCTAGTAACAAATTAGTTCATCTGTGACCAGAAAGATAAACCTAAGACAGCATGAACGGTATGTAGTTAAAGGGCATAATACCGGCTCCTACTGATGAGTCGCACGTAAGTACGAAACGAATGTGCATGAGTTTATACTTTCCGTTCATGCTGTCTTTGGTTTATCCTTCTGGTCACAACTGAACTAATTTGTTACTAGGTTCGCAACACCTAATACAAACTTGCTTTCTTTTTGTTCGTTTTTTAACAAAAGCTACATGCCTCATTTGATAGTCATAATGATGCTAAGAAACTGAGCATTCATAATCGGCTATTTTCAAATATTTAATTCTGTAAGTATGCATTTGGTGTTGCAAGCCTAGTAACAAATTAGTTCAGTTGTGACCAGAAGGATAAACCAAAGGCAGCAGATGTATATTTTATATAATTAAACGAATATTGGTTGCGCGGGCGGTGATAACAATTATTATAATCAAGGTTGCGATTTGATATAAGCACCTGACCCATTAATAACTTACATATGTCAGTATAAGCTAAGAATTGTATAGTGTAGGAAAGACAATTCATCCAGTCATTATTGAGAACTCACCACAAACTGGCCAGAATATGCCACGGGCAGGGCTCGAAACTAGGCACATCTGCTTCGGAATCTAGTGCTCTAACCACTGAGCCACCCTGCTGCAAACTACAATACACACAATTTTCAGATATGTACTAACTAATGTAAGTTAGTTAATATATAACTGAAAATTCTGTGTGGTGAAGTGTGCGGCAGGGTGAATCAGTGGTTAGTGCAGTAGATTCCGAAGCAGACGTGCCCAGGTTCGAGCCCTGTCCGCGGCATATTCTGGCCAGTTTGTGATGAGTTCCCAATAATGACGAAACCGGTCTACTGGATGAATTGCCTTTTCTACACTATACAATTCTTAGTTTATACTGACATATGTATTTAATTAATGGGTGAAGTTTCTTATATCATGATCGCAACCTTGATTATAATAATAGATGTATATTTTTCTTACCTAATGAGCGTTTTTGGATTGCCTTATATGTGCTTGCAGCTGACGCCGATTCTTTAAGGTAAAAACTAATTGTTATTCACATTTTGCATGAATATATTTTAGGTTTCCAAAAGAAAGCAACCCGATGGCCTGTGCACACTGGATGCGGAAGAAATTTGGCAAAATTTCGACACTTTGATTTATAAAGCGCTGAAAGGTGAGCGCTTTTAGTGTTTAAAGGCCTTGTAGTTCATTACTGAGAGATGCCTCTTTAGTGTAAACTTCGAGATTTCTCTCGCTAGTCTTATGTGAGTAATATGAATTGACCTGGCCGGTGCATTGGGTCATTTAATAACTGTGGCTCGCATACTAAAATATGGATAGATTTATGGTTTATTAATGCATACGTGCATTTGCGACGTACATTGGTACTTAGGCCTAAGTTTATCCACACCAATTATGATTTTGACCCTTTAAATGGACACATTTACCCTATGATCGGTTATTTAGCACCCAATCCTTTACGAGGGCGACTTCCATGGACTGTGATGAAGCTGTCTATTTATTTACCAATTGAATAAAAACAAAAGAACTTGTTTAATGCTCTGTCCAAAGCAGACTATAAATTGAATTGCGGCATTGATAACCTGAATGCTTACACACCGCAAAATATTGAGTTTAAAAATTGAATTTACTTGCCGTTTGTATTTTTTAATTGTCCTTTTGTGTTTCGTTTGCTTTTCCGATATTAAATGTTGGAGAGCATTTTTTAATTACGTATCGCTTCTTCTGACTAGTTCATGGCCACAAATATTTATCTTTTACTTGCGCTGCCTCCTCAATTATCTTTCTACCTCACTTTATTTTGATCTTGCTTTTATTGCGTAAGTGACATTTATTACGAACTCTGACTAATATTTATTGAAACGCTCACCTCTATGCTTTATTCGTCATGTAATTTTTGGCAACTGGAGCTCAAAGTGGGGCGCATTTCCATCAGAGTCTTGCACTCATCTACTGCGCCACCTTGCCCACGCTCTTTTCAATTATTCTAGACTGTTTTTGTTTATCCTGACATTCACTTAAATCCTATAGACTAAAAAATTAATTAGAAACCCCATATTTTTTTACTATGGAAGTGATACCATTCCAGTGGTCGGAGTGATATGGATTTCAAATTTTATGGAAGATTTGTTCTACTTTCCTCACCCAAACATATTGTGGGTATTGGTCATAGTGCCGACTCCTACTGATGAGTCGCCAGGAAGCATGGAACGAATGCGCACATGAGATTATACCTTTCTTTCATGCTGATTGGTTTATCCTTCTGGTTCTTTTTGAACTAATTTGTTGTTAAATGCAAAATGTCTAGTTCAATATTACAAGAGAATGGCTATTGTTTAGATGTGTAAATTTCCGGTTGCACTCGTGCAGCTAAAGTTGTGCAATATAATTGAATTTTTTGCATGATGTTTACTGTGACTGTGTTTATCCAGGTGTTATGTTCAGATTTTCAGGGTAATGTAGGTGTTGTAGATTGGCTCTTCTTAATTGCTACTTCAGTTGGATGAATCAACCATCAAAATTTTTCGCTGATAGCCCAATGGGATGTTTGCTATTTTCGTACTAAGCTAGCTGTGGCAAGTTTGATCTGATATACTCATTCGTGGCACACACAAAAATATTCCATTTCCATGATGGTATTCACTTGATTCTTCAAATTTCATTGGAACGTCTGTTAAGACGGTATTGTGGTTTTGCAATCGTTACATTGCGTCCTACTGTCCAACTTATATTATTCCAGATGAAAGTCCAATATTTTTCGGTTATCGGCAAATCAGTTGCTTATTTCATTTTGCAGTGGCCAAGAACGCGCTACAAGCTCTGATTAAATCTAATTCTAATACCAGAGGATTAGCCCCAAAGGCGTGAAATACTGTAGTACCGATCGCTCAAGAGAAGGAAAACTATATATCTAAAGCCATCATCGCATGATATTTAGGGAAATTTTTTCAAATAAACGTAAGAGGAAAATCAATTTTTTTGACTTGCTGATCACAGTTGGCTGTGTAAAATCTAGAGGTGCAAGCTCAAGAAAAATCCAGTATTTATCTGTAGACGTTGCACAATATTGTCACGGCACTTCATAGGTAAATTTCGTCCTACTTGAAAATTTTCGCTATTACTTCGAGTGTTTAGAAACTCAAAACCTGTACAGCTCCGTACGATTTTAACTAAATTATAAATTAATTTGTTTAGAATTTTCACGATGCTTGGATAACAATGAGCTATTCACCAACGTACAATAAAAGTCATGATTTTATTATACTTTGCTTCTAGGTAGCCACTTGATCCTACCTAAAGTAATATTTGTATTATGTGCTGGAGACCAAGCGTCCAGTGTAGATCAGTAAGTACAACGTTAGATGCGACTACGATTGTTAGATTGTAAAACTAAAGAAATAACGACTCTGGCGGCGAAGATGCGTCTAGAACTCCTGGGAAATCACGCTCTTCACACATTGGATCTTTTCAACAATAATTGTTTGCGCGGGTGGTGGTAAAAATTCTTTAAATCAAGTTTGCGAGCTTGAAGTGAACACCAATCCCATTGTATTTAACCAGTCATCGAACAACATAACAAAACTACCGCCAGCCGCAACGCACTGACGCGTTTCGACCTTCCATGATCATCATCAGAGTACGACGGCAAACTGACTATCGAGGATCAAACCGCATTGAATATATATGGAAATCAAATTTAGATATGCGGCTCTCACCTCTAGCAGTCTCGCATACATTGAACTTGACTGGAAATGTCGGCTGCACAATTTCTATGCAGTCACGAACATTAACTGTTTGTAGCTTTCGCCACATATACATATATAGGCAATACAATTCAACAATAATTGCTTGCGCGGGTGGTGGTAACAATTCTTTAAATCAAGTTTGCGAGCTTGAAGTAAACACCAATCCCATTGTATTTAACCAGTCGTCGTACAACATAACAAAACAACCGCCAGCCGCAACGCACTGACGCGTTTCGACCTTCCTTGATCATCATCAGAGTACGACGGCAAACTGACTATCGAGGATCAAACCGCATTGAATATATATATATAGAAATCAAATTTAGATATGCGTCTCTCACCTCGTTTTGTTATGTTGTTCGACGACTGGTTAAATACAATGGGATTGGTGTATACTTCAAGCTCGCAAACTTGATTTAAAGAATATTGGATCTTGGTCGGAGATAGCTGTGCAATAGTCGATTAACTTTAATTCCGTTTTAGCCATAATCTAGCTCTAACAATCCTCTAATAAGCACTGTTTGGAGGTCAGGTTTTCGTCAAAGATATACTTATTAAACGGCATCAGGCTTATGCACGATGCTGTTCTTTCATGGTAGGGACGAAACGATTTTTAAAGCATAAAGCGAATATGTCGTTAGATGTACTTTTTTAAACTATTATTTCAGCTTCTGGACTCAATTCACCGTCAGAAATTCATTGTATTGGCATATCAGTACAACGGAATAGTTTTCTACTATGGGACAAGTGAGTAAATCTGTGCAATTTTCGTTTATTTTGCGATTTTCACTTCGGTTTCATACTTCAGCCTATATTTGTTTACGATTTACCTGAGCCCTGTTGTGCAAAATTGTTGTTGACTTCGCAATCCATATGCTTGCCTTCCTAGGTTTTGTTTTAAATTGGTGATATTCACATATCTTTTACAAAGATAGGTGATTTTCAAATAGGTGAAGCGCTTTCACTTCAGCTTATGAATTGATTAACTAGAAAAATAAAACACATGTCTGGATAGAAGAAATGGCTCGAAGCATCTAGTTCATAGGTATATTAGTCCAGACAGTTTCAATATCCCGTGTCAATTCCGGTGCGTGAATAAATTTGGTCTTCTACACAAATCTATTTGTAGCACGACTGGAATTAATGAAGCATTGTAATGCACTGTCATATCTTCATTATAAGATTGCTCTCTGTTATGATTCCAAGACTTTGGATAAAGTTGGATGAATATTGCAGTGGAATTTGGTCCTCCGCACCAGGTAGAGAAAGTTTGATGTTGACTCCAATCAAAACTATGTTAGCTACACAATACGACAATGCTGTATGATATCTTGCATTTTTGCGTTTCATTGCCTCTTTACTTTCATATTGTTGGTGAGTATACACCGGCTTCTATCTGAATTTTAAACATGAAAGAATAATATACAATTAGGCAATCATTGACTGCGCTAGTGGTGATAATAACTATTTGAATCAAGTTTTCGAGCGTGATATAAGCACCAATCCTGTTTTATTTAACCAGTCGCAAAACATAGCAAATTACCGTCGGTCACATGTACTGGCTCGTTTCTCTGATCGTCATCGGTGTACGGCGATAAAGTGACTAACAAGGATCATGTATGCGGAAAGCAAAATTAGATATAGACTTCTCATCATCATTAGGCGCGCACACACACACACACAAATATATATATATATATATATATATATATATATATATATGTATATATATGTGTGTATGTGTGTGTGTGTAAGCTGTAAAAAAGTAATATTCGTGGCTGCACAAAAATTATGCCGCCGACATTTCTAATCCAGGACAAAGATATATGACAGTTGCATATCTAATTTTTCTTGCCTCACATATAAATTGCGGTTTGATCCTCGCCACTCCTCGTCGTATGGTCATGGAAGGTCGAAACGCGTCTGTACGCTTTACTGACGGTAATTTTTATGCTGTGTTTTCGGTCAGATCAAGTGAAAACCTGATATAAAAAATGTTTATAATTACCTATGCAATGTAATGGGAAACCGTTAATGACGAGGATTTTACACACAATCCAAGTCGATCGGGAAAAAGTCAGGTTAACAAATACACATTGTCCTATTCCATAGTTTCTTAGCTAAACCATTTTCAATTTTAATGTGGGTAGCTGGTGAAATGTAGAAATTTTGCTGTTAATTCTTCCTGAATGGAGACGGATTTGCACAAGCAAAAATGCCGGACTTCGTTTTCAGTCGTCTGAAATATCCTACATGCTGCTCAACTATCATTACTTGCGTGAGTGGTGTTAAAAATTCAGATAAACAGCCACCTAATTATATCTAGCCGGTAGCACAAAATTCGTAATCTAACGTCGGCTACACGGATTGACACTTTTTGACCTTGTATTGCAATCATTAGATCACGACAGAAACTTGTTTAGCAAGGATCAAACCGCCATGCATATAAAGAGGAGGATAGTGTGTGGTTCTCGCTCAAAGTAGTGTATTAAGTGTTCGTACCCTGTAAAAAAATTATTTCAAATAGTACCAGAAAGATAACCCAAAGACAGCATGAACGAAAGGTATCTCATGTAGAAATGTGCTTCGTGCATATTGGCGACTCATCAGTAGAAGCCGGTATTACGACATCTAACCACTATATGTTTGGTCAATAAACGGGGGGACATGTGGACGATTTGTATTCAAGCTATAATGAATTTGGTTTCGCATGTGTACATGAGACTATATCTTTCGTTTATGCTGAACTTAGTTTAGCTTTTAATTATATATATATATATATATATATATATATATATATATATATATTTTATATATTATCAATATAAACTAAACATAGCATGAGATAACAAATTGAACCTGTTAAATGGACTGTTTTCTTTCTTATTGGCCACTCATTGCATATTTGCCAGAATTTCCGTTGTCGTCCGCTCGAACTGGGTACATTTGCTTCTTTGTCTAGCTACTACTCCAGTGCGTTACTCAAGCTGAAACAATAAAACCTAGCTCCCACTGTGAATATTATTGGAAGCAATCAATGAATGCCAAATAAGAACGGAAACGGTTCATTTTATAAATTTCTTGATACTTAATGCAATGTATAATTTATGCTTACAACATATATATGCTACAAAATTATGTCATGGTACTAGACAGTGTGCAGTTTCTTTCTCGCCTCAAGTATTTACATATATATTTAAATGAAAAACAAATAACACATTTAAAATAGAAGAGAGTTTTAAATGAAGGGACGAACAATCATTGGCGTGTATCATATCAAATATATGTCCAAGACCCCAATATGCTTTTTCTGATTACATAAATCAGACAAAATTTAAGATGCGACAAACAGTTCTTGATTTTGATTAAATTTACTGGGACTGATACTTTGAATTTATTAAAGATTGCATTCCAAAAGTATATATATATATATAGTGCTTAGTCTTACATTATTAAATCTTTAATATGTCACCGGCTGACCTTTCAAATCTTATGATGAATTTTATTGATTTAACGGTTATATTCTGTTGTTGTTTTATGCTAATAATTCTTTATTTGGTCTCAGATTGTGATGACCTCTTATTCTGTTCATATAATATTTATCCCTTAAATGAATTATTTGTCTCTTAATATGATTTTGCTGCCCTCTTCACTGTTTGACATTAAATTCATGACATATTCATTGGTCTTATTCGCAAAAAATGTCATTAAATGCTCTAAATTGTTCGATATTTTAAACGATTCACTCACTTGTCTTAGTAAGAATAAATGTAATTTTATATAAAATAATTTATGAAAGACTTAATTTAGGCAAGGGTGATTTTGCGCTTTTATGTTTATCTCTTATATGAATCAGCTAGTAGTGGTAGAAGCTTGTAATTTTGTAGTAGCCCATTAAAATAGCCTTGCTTAATCTATCGTATATGAAGTCAGGCGATATTGAAGCGCGATAGGGGGAACAGTTCTGTCGCTATTTGTGTTTTTATGTTTGGCATTTTCTAAAAGCACTTTTCGTTCTAACTTAGAGCCACGTCGACGCCTGTTACACCCGTGATTTCATGGCAGGATACACGGGCTGAAGATTACACTGAGATGTTGAACAAGTCCTGTTTGATAAAGGTGTGTAAAAATGTTTTGTTCTATTAGTAACGCTCCTAACCTATTTCACTGTATAATATGTTTTCCACATGCGGAGCCAATTTTTTTCTCCGTTTCAAATAAATAATTAATTATAAATTGTAAATGATATATTCCGTGTGATCTTGTCGATTTGATTGTTTCATCACTTAAACCGCCTAAATATTGTTTCATGATTTAAGGCGATAATGGGTGGTACAAGTTTGTTTTCTGTTTTTTGCAGGTAAATTTGTTTTGATTGTTGACTATTTTAAGCAAAAAGTAAAGCATATTATTTTTAGGTTGGTTCTTATTTGCACTTTGGTTCCATCATTGTTTTTATCAAATAAGCTTTATTTATCCATTAAATGGAGTGGGAATGGAGAGAGTGCCACATTTCTATTTATTGTTTGCCATGTTTTCTATTTGTCCCTCGTAATATTTTTTTTTCAAATGAAAACGTCTAGAAGTAGTTTATACTTACAATCACAGATCTTCCTCTGTCTTTATAAGTTAGGATGTGAAGAAACTCGCCATGCCTAATACATACATGCATAAGAATTAATTTTGCAAATCAAGTACGAATAAGTAATTTACTTACATTACACAACGAAAAGCGGGAACCGTGAAGGTCACTTGGTAAAACATGTACACACGTACAAACATTTCACTAAATTATTTCAAATCGTTTACGTTTATTTCGCAGTGCGGCAGGGTGATTAGGTGGTTAATGCAAAGGATTACGAAGCAGACGTTCCCAGGTTCAAGCCCTGCCAACGTCAAATTCTGGATTATACTTGAAGAGTTCCCAACTAAGACGAAACCAGTCTACTGGATGAATTACATTTTCTAAATTATGCAATGCCTAGTCTATACTGACTAATGTATGCGTATTATGGGATTTTACATCAAGATCGCAAACTTGAATTAAGTAAAAGCATTAAATATGTTGCATATAATAAATTTCGCAGTGCGTAACGCTTATTTTATTTTATAAACAATGTGCTCAGTTGTTGTTGCGGAGAACTAATATATATGCAAGTATGTATTAGATGTTGCGAACCTAGTAACAAATTAGTTCAGTTGTGACCAAACTTTTGAAAACCTAAAATGTATAAATATGTGCGGATTGTAAGGTGAGGATTAGTATTCATGAAATAAAATGGCCTCTATCCACTCTGAAGTATTTTGTGCTTCCCAGGATGAGAAGAATATATATATATATATATATATATATATATATATATGTGACTGTGTGTATGTTGTTGTACGTGTAGTAAGATAGATGACAACATTGCTTTAAATCAAGTTTGCGAGCTTGAAGTAAATACCAACCCCATTGTATTTAACCAGTCGTCGAATAACATAACAAAACTACCGCCAGCCGCAACGCACTTATGCGTTTCGACCTTCAATGATCATCATCAGAGTATGACGGCAAACTGACTATCGAGGATCAAACCGCATTGTATATATATGGAAATAAAATTTAGATATGCGGCTCTCACCTCTAGCAGCACAATTTCTTTGAAAAATGCTCTTAAAGATGTCACCAAAAATATTGGCATTTATAAAAGAAAGAGCGTTGTTATAATGGACAAATTCACAAGCTGAAGCACGTGTTGAATGACAAATATTTACGTATTTAGACAGTAAATAAGATGAAATAGACAAAGTTGATCGCAGAGCAATAAATGAATTTAAGATCTTAACAGATTCGTGTTTAATTGATGAGGCTGTTGCATACAAGCTCAAACCAATTAGATGATCTGCGCCAGCAATGTGCAGTCTACCAAAAGCACAAAGAAAGGTTGTCCTTTGTGACTAAGATTATCAATGGTCAATTCTCCGTACCATGCATTGGCCAAATGGTTAGTCTGTTTATTGGAAAAATTCTTCGGTTTCTGATTCCTTTTAGTTTGTTAGACGAACTAAAAAATAAATGTTCAACTTAAGATGATGGTGTATTCTGATGTTGCCTTTGTATACAAGTGTTAACAATGAAGAAACCATTGCCATTATAGCTCAAGCGTTAAAACATAACATGTTACAATCTCTATGCGAGCATCCATAACCAGATTGATGGTGTGGCAATAGGGAGTCCCCTTCCCCTGTGTCGTCTGAGATATTCCTAGATCATCTTGAAAACATTGAATGCGCGCAATACATACGATATGTTGAGGGTATTTTTTTTGTTCGTAAGATCAATTTTCGTTTCACGCAAATACATGATAAATATCATATTCTGCCTTTTTTTGATGTACTACCAAAGAAATATGCTAATGGTAAATTAAATAAAACAATTTACCATGAACAAACCTGGTTTGCACAGTATTTGCATTATAACAGTGTCGTGCCTTATCAATGTAAATTATCAAAAGTTCTCGGATGTGTTTTACGACTGATAACGAATATAATAAATTTAATGGCGATCCTAGCCAATTGATTGAGACAATTATTAAAAGAGAAGGTTATACGAAACACGTATTTCGGCCGTGAGAAGAAACCAGGTTACCTGAATATCCCATTTACGGAGAATGCAGCTTCTTGCTCATCACAAACATAAGTTGAAGTGGCATTTTCAAGAGCATTTAATGCATCTAAAATACAAGTGTTATTTAAGGTAACACTTTTACCTTTACCAGCAATCAAAGTGGAACAGTCGTTAATCTCAACCCTGAATATTATTTACCAGTATACATGTGCAAGTTGTCGATTGACTAACGTACGCCGATCGACCAGACGGTTAAATACTCGACTGGGAGAACATTGCAACGTAAGCGCCAGTTTTACATCAAATGATGATTACACATTTACAGTAGCGCAACACATCGTCGAAAATTCACACACATATATTCTCCAATGGCTAATATAATTTGTTGGTCTGAAACATGGGAGTTAACCACATACGAAGCTTTATGGATGAGCAAATTACACCTGGATCTATGCAGGTATTGAGATTGAACTGGAGGCGATGCACGCAATTGATTGGTTGTTCCCTTATTTCACACTCTCTCCATGTTTAAAATTTTCTATTTTATTTTGCCTTTCTATTTATTTATAAAGACACTTTCATTTGTAGATACTTTAGAAGAATATCAGAACAGCTCTTATATATGATAAAATTTGTTTTTGATTTTGCATATTAGTATTATTTCAGTCGATAACTATAAATATATATGTATGATTGTATTTATGCTGTTTATAGTTCAGTAATACCGTTTATTCCTTCCTGATTAATTATTTCGTGCTAATAATCAGTCGATGAATACGATGGGAAACATGATGTATCATCTCTGGAAGTTACCTCGTTATCGAGTTTACGGTGCGTTTAGATTCTATACATTCTTTTCTGGCGTTCGTCTCAGTCATATGCTGTACAATGATCCTCACGTAAGTGAAATATTCTTTTGGCAATTTTGACATTTCATATGAGGAAAACTCGTCTCTATTTACTAGGTCGTGATTGTGCATCCATTGGAAAATTCCTGGATCCTGGCTAGTACTGCTATGGGATGGAATCGAACACGCGTCCATTTTTCTTTGAGTCATTCAGATAGTACTCTATTTCAGAGAACCCACAACCTGATGCAAAGGCTGCATTTTACAAGAATTGCAACACATTTTTATTTCATTTATAGTTATAGTATACTTAGATAATTGGCCGAACATTGGGTGCGTCAGATCTTGTGTCTTAACTCAGTTTAGATTTTTCTAAGCTCGAACTGAATGTTATACATGACAGGTATTGATTTTTTGTTAGTTGATTATGACCATTTGTATTGAAGTTTCAGGCCATTACGTTTAGAAGCTTCAGTTATCAACATATGCCGTAGAGCGGCCCAGTATTTAGAGTTACAAATTCCGAAGCAGACGTTGCCAGGTTCGAGCTCTGTCCGCAGCAAATTCTGGAAAGTGTATGATGAGTTCATAATAAAGTTGAAACAGGTCTACTGGATGAATTAACTTGTATACATTATATAACGCCTAGTTAATACTGATAAACATGTTTACTTATTGGTATCGGTGTTTATATCAAGATCGCAAACTTGATTTACTTCATTTTTGTCACTTCCCGCGCATCCAATGTTTGTTTAACCAGCATTTCCATGTTACAATTTGTGTGGTTGTTTATGTCGTTTTTTTGGTGGTCTTAACTGTATTGTTTCGATCAGCCTTCTATTTGTGCATTACTGGTTCCCAACTATAAGATAATGATTTTAAACTGTCTTTAATTAATCTCTTAGAAAGCGTTAAAACACGCACCGAAAATCTAAACCTATCTTGTGTGGAAATATTAAAATACTTAAAAACAGATTCATCGTCGTCATATAGGAAGATTTTGCGACATATAATTAGATTTTTAAATTCAAAGATATGTTTAATGGAAAATTTGAAAGTAAATTATAGTATTTTTGTCAAATCACGATTAAAATGTAATTAATTTTATGAAACGAAAATAAAGAGAAAATGATATTCCTATGCTAGGTCATGGAAATATTATTCTTTATACACATTTTTAAGTGTGTGAAATATATCGATCTTCGTTTTTGATCACATTTTTGAGTTTAAACATCTCTTGCTCTTGGTTATGTATTTTGTTACATATGTTTGCTCAACACCATATTATTTACTATCTCATGTCACTAAGTGTAATATAACAAGTCTTAAATATTTCGTAAAAATTTTGCTTAAGTGATAGCTGGCAAATGACGTACAGATTAATTTACAAGAAACTAAAAATATATTCTGATTGTTTTAATCAATTTTTCGTCTACGTATAAGTGTCGTCATGATCTATAACTGCCGGTAATACACCAGCTTTTACTAGTTAATGCTTCATTTCCATGTAACAATAATGAATATAAAAAAATCTAAAAAAAGAATAGAATTTTAAACAGTCAGTAGACTGTTAACAGAGACAGATTTTATGAGGGAGTGGATTTAGTTAATATCAGTTTATTTGTCTAGATAACACGCAATCTACACGCAGAAGTATGGCCAAGAAAATGTGATATCGGCACTGGGGCTTCCATGCGGTTTCGCTGGAGTATATTTATGCTAAAAGTTAATAATGTTATTTGTCAAATCAGTTAATGGTATTTCACAATGCTATGAAGTAAACGCAATTGTCCACTGTCAGCACTCAATCTCGCTTTATCAGCGTCAAAAAGAACAGCGGCCACTTTAATTGTGCCTTATCCACTACTATGCACTGCCTATTGTACTCTTGGTAGTGTAAATTTGCAATTCGAGCGTAATTTTCTTATCAATATGAAAAGACAATTACAAACAAAAATGTTGTTCCTGATTAGTTTATCGGAAAATTATACTTTGCCTTTGCACGCACGCACGCACGCACACACACATAAACCAAATTTATTATCATAGCTGGCCGAATTAGTTCGTTCTGGCAAGGTTGTTCATGGTTGTCTGGATACTTGGCTACTATGGAGACTAACTAAAGGTGCAGTTTTCGCTACGGAACTTGGCTGTGCCAATTCAACAGGCATGTATAATCCGTATAGGGTAAGTTCTTCTTTTTAACCAATAAAATATTACTCTATATGCATCAGTATTAATTTTTACATTTATTAGCTATTTCGTTCTCTAAAATGTATCGTTATTTCGTGCATATATATCATCACCGATAAAATATTAATAACCGATGCTGTAATTTCATAAAACTTCAGGACAAAATAATTGTGACAAAATACTATTTTTTTAAATTTAAAAACGATTGAACAATATTCTAAAATAAGTAAAAAGTTGTTAATGGAGAGCGATTTATGAAGGGGAGGATCTAAATCATTTTCAGATACGCACTTAGGTAGCACCTAGTCATGAGGCGATCTAGACCTCTACACTCATCATTATGGCCGAGTCAGATTTAAGGCTACATGGGAAATACAGCTTCCTAGTCGTCTTCACGTTGTTTATTTCTGAAAAAGAGCCGAATCTCGAAGTTAACTCTGCTCTACTACGCAAATATAATTACGACGATTCTTTTGAAATGCGAGCTTTAATAAAATTCGTTGTGCCATGTCCATGTGCAAAACGAAAAAGATATTTTATCAGATACAAGAACCGTAGTTTCTTATGTTCTTTTCAAGTATCTACAAATGAACATCTCTTTATATATAAAATTAAAGACCAATCAAAATAGGAAAATTTAAACATGGAGAGAGCGCAAATAACGCTATTTTGAAATTAAAATTATTTTCGGTGTATTAAACAATACGTTTCCGAGAAGATTTGGTGCGCAGTATACGCAAGTCCAAACTACGTGTCAATCGAAGAAATCTTAATAGGTTGATGTATTCCAAAATAGAGCAGTTAAAAGTATATGAAGAAGTGTTGCGGACAAGTATCGGATTTGTACCTTGTGTATTGGATAAAATTAATCTGTGCAAGAATGAGATTAATGGTGTTTTTGTCGGTTGTTATGAGAATAGCCAAAACAATACTGTTGAATGATATAAAACATGAACTTTTGGGTGATTTAATATGGGCCGATATTGATAAAAGCGCGCTAAACTGATCAAAAATACCAACAAATCAACTAACAATGGAGGCAGGATCGATGGGCCGATCTCAATTTATTTCTTTAAATCAAGTTTGTGATCTTGAAGTAACCACCAATCCCATTGTATTTAACCAGTCGTCGAACAACATAACATAACTACCGCCAGTCGCAACTCTCTGACGCGTTTCTAACCTTCTTGATCATCATCAGAGTACCACGGCAAACCGACTAGCGAGTATCAAACCGCATTGCATATATATATGGAAAGCAAAATTAAATATGCGCAGTTTATTTTTTGTTCCCTTATTTCACACTCTCCGTGTTTACTTTTTTCTATTTTGATTGGCCTTTAATTAACCTAATACTGGTTGACGAGCTAGTGCTATACTACCCAGTTTCATTGTAGTTTTCCTTAGCTATTTCTGTCATGCTGAAATCTCTTAACCCCTACATAGATCGAGGTTTCGATATTGATATAAATAACAGATTTTTTATATACTGAAATTTGTCAGATTAGAGCTATTTCAGCGACAGATTCTGAACAGTTCATAAATAGTTCCCCATAAAGAGGAAACCGATCTACGGGGTGAACTGTCTTTTCTACATTTTACAATGCTTAGTTTATACTCGTACATGTATGTATGTAATGGGACTGTGATGATAATCAAGCTCACAAAATAGATTTGTGTAACTGTTATCACTGCCTGCGCAACCAATGCTCGTTTGATCTGTCAGCCTCGTTCCTTACGCTAATCTGATACAGACTGGGAGAATTATGCTCTAAACGGCAATCGAACTGTAGGCATTCGTTAAACACTCCTAGCATGTTCATTTTATTGCGTCCTGTTTGTTTGGTTAACGAGGCGCGCTTGTTGGCCGCTCCACATACTGTCTACGGATGGCAGCGTTGCTTTTTTGTTGCTGACAAACGTTGTGGGATACATTTCTCAAACAAAGACTGTCTAATGCCTGTAAGCATCTTAAGTCTTCGATTTTAAAGGACTATGCTTCGCTTGAGTATAACAAAAATGCATGTTCGGATGCGTTGCATACTTCCTTTAATGCGCGGTAAGGTACTCGTTTTCTTTTATAAATGACCAAAGTTAAAGATACTTCAGCTTTTGTGTTTCTCATATTCTCCTCGTCCCTCCTATTTTCTGGGTTATTGATAAAGCTATCATTATGTGCAAGTCTGTCAACTACGTCCAGACCGTCATATAGATGCCGCAGAGTTGATGCCAGTGTCGTGTGATCCTGTGAAGGTAACTTACATTTAGAGAGTGAGAATTTCTTACCAAAAGATGGAACGACGACTGCTTATCTATTCAAGGTGGCTTGAGCAATATTTTGGTTATTGAATAAAAATGTAATATCCTCTGCGTGGCCAAGATGAACGAATCTACTACCAGGATCAAATTCGACGCCTGCATTCTGACGATAGGAAAAATTATATTTCATAATTACATGTTTCAAAATTAAACAGAAATGTGGAAAGGAGACATCCTTGACAGACACCACTGCCAGTAGTAATGTTTTACGATAATTAATTGCAGATCCAAGCGAGACTATAAGTGTTTTTGATAAAATCACATGTTATCTTTGTCAATCTTGTGAGCAATCCACTTTCCAACACAACTTTGAATGGAGCATTGTTGTCGACTGAATCAAACGCAGTAGTCTAGATAGACGGCTGTTGTTGGACGGTGAGGTACACGTCACTGTTTGAGTGTCTGTCTTAATGTAAAAAATATCTATGCAATCTCGTCGTTGCAATTAGATACATTCTTGTGCCATGATGGTCGTAATGAATCCGATTGTGCACTCTGAAGTTAGGAATGATATTCATTCGCACCCAGCAACCGGAACGGTATCCTCATTCCATATAGTACGAACACGATTGGTCGACACCCTACGAATTTTGTTATTACCAATCATAAATCAGGTCAAATGCAGGTCATTGAGACTTCCATGTTTGCGATGGTTTTGAGAAGCCGAAATGCACTACGCGATTCTAACTCTGATGATTGTTTTAAATTAGCGTTCAACATAGTTAATACAGGCCTACTTTCGGGTTCTGCCAACCTATCAAGAAGATATATTCGGTCTGCTGTTAAATTATTTTTGAAAACATTTATTGTTTCGATGGCGTTTAATTTTCTAGGATTTGTTGCACTAATAAGTTAGAAAAAACATCGTATATTAACAGTACCGAACGCATCTTCCACCTCTACAGACTTTCATGTCATCTAGCAGAAATTTGGTAGCTAGTTTCGAGAATCTCCTCGAAAAATCTAGAGACCCAGTGGCAGTTTCTAAGTGCGTCCACAATGAACCATATATATATATATATATATATATATATATATATATATATATATTAGCTGATTTTGCATTTTGGATTGTGTCATCACAATCCTGAGAAGTTACCTTGGAGGTTTATTCTTATTTAATTTTAACGGAGAATTAGAGGGCAAATATACTACGGATAGGCGCATGGCCTACTTTAATTAATTTCTACATAATCATTTTGAATCGACAGTTGTTCAGGATTCCGGAGGATGCCATGTGGCGCATCGCTGTACACTACCTATGACACTTTTCCATTCAAGTATAATCCTTACTCAGCACATCTATCCAACAGTTCTGCAGCATTGTAATTGCGCATTGTTTTTTATGTGCATTTTCCATCTGGATGAAATTCTACAGCTTACTGTTGTCCAGTTTGGCACCGTCGTCAGGGTTTGTTCGTAGTCAGCGCACTTAACGCTGGTCGAGACGAACACAGCCAAATGCGTCAATTTGACTCGGAATATTTCGGCTGCAACTTTCGGCAGCCGTTTTAAACGGAAAGCACATTCCACAAACAAGTTTACAATCGTTGATTTGACTTAATGATTGTCAGATTGTTTGTGGTAGCTTTCCTTCTCTTGATGTTTTTTTAGTAGGCGTTCTTTGAATATCGGCTATACTCAATCAGTTGGCCTGGCTAATATGTGCACAAATAAAATCACTATTGGGTCTGTTGATAATTTTATGCCACACATTTCAAGTCATGCCGTAATGTGCTGCATAATTAAACATTTTGTAATAATAATAATAATGTAACACATAATAATATGTAATAATTATACTTTTGTACAAAATGATTATATCATATAAGTTATGGATATTCTTGTCCCCGTCAAGTTTTCCCTCTGATGTAAATTTTTGCATTTATAGGCATTGTTTTTTCTCTTTTTTTCCTATCACGTATTTACTCAGATGGCCTGGAACACGCCGTTTTTGCTGTACTTGTCAATTCCACCATCCAGTATCCCTCCAGTATGTGCAACAAGGTGAATATTCCTTTTAATGTCTACTTTTTGTTTAGTAGGGTGTTTAAATGAACATTGGTTGCGCGGGTGGTGATAACAATTATTATAATCAAGGTTTATACTGACATATGTAAGTAATTAATGGGTCAGGTGTTTATATCAAGACCGCAACCTTGATTATAATAATAGTAGGGTATTTTTTCGAATCCTTACGTAAAAATCTTCCACAGTCACTTATGCCACGTAATGCTTATCTATTGTTTGGTAAAATGTTTATCTGTCTCCAAACTAAGTTGATTAGATGCTGTATGTTGCGGAGAATTAATATAAGTGCAATTGCCTATTAGAAGTTGCGCACTAAATCACAAAACTTAGTCCACATATGACCGGGAGGATAAACCAATGACACCATGATCGGAACGTATAATCCCGTGCACATTTGTTTCGTGCTAACTGGCGTCTGATCAGTAGGAGCCGGTAATACGCCCTTTACCCACTTTATATTTTGGTGAGGGATGTGAGACCCTTGAACGGTAACTAAGTTTATTTTTATTCTACTCAGTTTTGGATATGCATAATAAAAGATTTAGTGGGGTCTGTTGTGAATCTGTGGACGGTAGATATGAAACAAAATAATAGTTGCCTGCAATATTAATGCATATTGGCACAAAAATGTAATAAAATAAGGTTGTATGCTTAATCGGAACCTAATTTCTTTGAAGCTTAATGAATTTTAATCATCCACTTGTCTAACATATAGAATAAATTATACTGTGACGCGCATTTAACCTTATCCACAAATGGGATCGTACCTCTGGTCAATCATATTTATGCTGATGTGACTGATGAGTGAATTCACGCTTGTCGGATTTTATACCAAACGGGTGTTTGCGAAAGAAAACTTGTCTTATGCTAAGGCTGTGTGTAAAATTGTTCTGAGGTATCATGTATTTCAACATCCAATGCAAAAATGCTCAGTTTGTGTAACGAAGGTGTAAAGGCTATTGCTATGAAAGAACATTGTTCATACCGGCGTATACAATGTTACGCTATTCATGCGCTCGCGTTAGCTTGGTTCGTGAAATCTGTTCGTCTAAACGAACTTGGTGAATCACGAATTTTGTATACTGCTCTTTCTATTTATCTTTTTCGGTATAATTTTTTATGTTTAAAGGATGAATTAGAATCATTACTGTAAATCTATAATGAGATTTTATTTTTATATACGGGAATATCTAATAGATGCATATGAATTGCGTATGCTTAGTTACGGCAGTATATGTGAAAGAAATTTTATGAGCAATTGTGTAATTGCTGCTTCTTGTTTTGGTCGAATGTTTATGATGCCGGTTTGCACCGTTATCTTTTTTAATTGACTGCTGTCAGCTATGTCTCTATGGATGTCTACGCTAAAAGTTCTTTTTTATTCGCTTCAAATCTATCCCACGATTGGACAATTATTATTCTTTTTATAAAAAGGCATGCCTGCTTTTAGCCAATAAATGCTTGGCTTACGAATTACAAAATTTAAACACAATCAATGCTTTGGTATACGGCGAGGAAGAAGCAAAGTATCTGGCCTTTAATCGCTTCATAAAAGTAGTAATTCCGGCAATGTACTCAGACTGAATCTCAGGTAAAAAATAACGGCTTACTTTTGAAAGTTGTTCTTGGTAGCACAATGCGATCAACATGTTTAACGTATCTACGATTTCTTTCTCGGGTGATCGATTAGCACTCTCAGTTCAGAAATCATCGCATAGATCCTCATTTCCAAATACGCGTTGAGTTTTGCGTAGTCCCATCTCTCCGATGGCTTTCACTCTATTCGTACTAATCACTGTAAATGAAGTTCTAGGTTATATTGAACTTTCTTTCCGGTGGTTAGTAAAAACGTCATGAAATCCGTCGAAATAATGGGACGCTTTAACTCCCATCCACCACGAAGCTGAACTCAACGCGTATCTGGAAATGAGGATCTATCGGATCATTTAGGAACTAAAAGAGTGCTAATCGACCACCAACGACAGAAAATTGTGCATACTTAAAATAACAACTTATTTTTGCTGATTTTTATGTGATAAACACGAATAATATTCGGTGTTTAGAAATTCAACTGAATACTTAACAAGAATGCTGCCTTGTCATGAAGTTGATTCGGCCTCGGTTAAGTGTTGTGGACAGGTGAATGTAGTTTTCATTTGTGTGTGTTGTATGGGTTGTTTTCTCAATCTAGGTTCGACCCGCCTCTTCTTTAATCTCTTAATTTATATTTTTTTCTACCTTAAATTATTGTTTTTTTCGTTTTTTTATTTTTAATATTTATTTATAATGGTTATGCGACAGTAATCATTAGTTTTTTGTTGTGATTCGATTCATTCGAAATGTGTGTATATGTTGTGTGAGAGATTCTGGATTCAATTTTGAGAATAGGAACGTTCGTATGCATAACGCAAGGATGTTGCAGCTCGAACAATTGAGACATGCATAGAATCTTAATTTCTAATCAATCATTTTGCGTTGTCGATAAAGCGCATCACATATCACCAGAGAGGGCATAACTTCAGGTGTTTTTTCGAAACACTAAACTAAGAATAGTTGCGCATCTCGAAATCAGCTAACGTAAATATCTTTAATCCACAACCAAATATACAATGTAATTTGAACATGGGCTGGATATTGTTTGATGTGGAGAAATGGTATATATACAATTGTGTTTCAGATGTTGTGTGCCACCTTTTGAGTGCGACAACCTTGGGAGTATCGGTTTCAGTCTCTGGCTTTAAGCGGAATTTTGATATTCTAATGACTGTACGCCAAACTAGATGAAGACTGGGCCGGAAACATACGTGAATTGTTTAGTTGTGGCTGAAAATAACATTTCCCGGTGTCTGCTTGTTGATGTCAAATTTGCTGATAATTCTGTTCTAAATGTAAAAGGGGAAGACGACCTCCAGGGAGACGCAGAAGTTGTAGACGAATAATCTAGTGGCTAGATACTGTTTTTCGTGGAGGCAGTCGAGTAATCACGCTGCACCGTAGCTGGAATATCCAAGATGCACTTGAGTGAACAAAAATCTGTGGAATTTAACGGCACACTTTACGAGCGACCTAGACCTCTATTTATGTATGCATGCATGTTAAATTCCACTCCATGGCTAGACCTAAGCAAAATTCCACGTTATCTTTCCTGATCATGTCTTTCAAAATTGGCAATCATTTGATTTTTCTTTTAGACTAACTATGAGCGTTTTTTGAATGGATGAGTTTAGATGAAACGCTCCGCCTCTATTAGAAGTCTGCATTAAATGTGATTTAGATAACTTATCTATTGTTTCTGTATTGTTTGATTCTTTAAATGGGGCAGTTGTGCATTCGGATGTGTTGCTGATGGTGTCCTCAGTAGTCAGATGGCTTTCAACAAAAAAGAAAAGTCAATGTTATGTTCGCCGCGCGAGTCATCTTTCAACCATCCATCTTCGCAGAACCTCGTGCAGAATAAGAAAGATAAACCCTTTGACAAGAGCTGTACGCGACCAACTATTGATTCTCAGGGCAGCTGTGATTCATCTTCTGCAACTTTATCGAAATGCACCAGACCACCGATGGTAACTGCTATAATGGGTGACTCCCAAGCGGCGGGGTTGGCGGAAGGCATTTTGGAACGAGGCGATTCTAAATTAACACTTGGTACTGGTGGATTCTTTTCGGTGTGCACGGGAAACGAAATGGAAGGACCGATTGGCAGTAAGTTTTCGTTTTTAAGCCAAAATTGTGTCTGCTTTTATTATGCTTTATGCATGACGTATCTAGTGGCAATTCAGTACAGGTAGGTCTAGATTAATATTCAAAGTTCAGCATTAGCGGAAAATGTTGTTTTTTTCTTTGTCGGTTTTTGGTTTACTGGCGATTTATCTACAATTATTGTGAGTTCATTTGTTATTTTGTATTGCGAATTTGAATACCCATTTTGTATGTAAATTTCACTTTCTTTCTGGACTTAGCACGCTAAAGTTATTTATCCTAATTTTTAGAACTGCGTTATACCTAATGGTCAGTGAGTATATTTCTTGTGTGATCATTCCTCAAATGAGTATTCTTATTAAAATAACGACTCCTAAGCGAGCGAAATTCCGCTATATATTAAGGCTTTAGAGTCAGCTTCTGCAGGAGTTCTTCTGTAGTTACCCTTTTTGAGATTTTGTACAAAAAATTATTGGTCTTTTTTACCAGAACTTACGTTAATCATCATCAAAAAGTGTCCAATTAAATAGACCGCATTAGGCATTGCTTGAATTTGCTGATTTCTTGTAAACTATTCCAATCGGCTATCCTGCTACCGCTCTATAAAAAATATTTCATACTATTTCCATATTATATAGATCCATACTTTAATTACATCGGAGGCTTTATTTAATTACTAATTATTTAACTAATAAATAAAATATATTAAACCTATCGTTTATTACTAATTTAACGTGGCAGTCAATGCTGTCTAGCTTCATTGTTTCAGATTTAATTACTGTCAGCATTTTATTTATTTATTTACAATTAGATAAATAACTTTTATGCACCGATTATATCTGACCGTCAGTGCTACACCTTATTAGCCGAATAATAATTAACTAATAAATTAAGTATAATATTTTCATGGGCACTTCTTAATCATGATAATTTTTCTACATTATGGAGCCTTTAGACTTATGTAAGTTTCTTTATTATTCTGTTCGCTAGTCTGTTGCTCTTCTGTCGAGATAGAGTTTCAGATACATGAACCTCTGAAATAACTTTTTCCTATGATGATATTTCACCTACTCTATTCAATCATAAACATCACCGCCATCAGTTTTTAATATCTAATGCTTCAGTCTAACAACAAAGCAAATGTACCGCCAGTCGCAACGTACTGACGCGTCTCGACCTTCCATGATGACCGCAAACTGACTAGCGAGGATCAAACCCCATTGCATATGTATGGAAAGCAAAATTAGATATGCAGCTCTCACCTCTAGTAGTCTCACATACATTGTACTTGACTTAAAATGTCGGTTGCACAATTTCTATGCAGTCACGAACATTAACGTTTTTCAGCTACCACCACACATATAGATAATAGAACAATTATTGATTGCGCGGGTGGTGCTAACAATTCTTTAAATCGTAAAACAAAAAGTTATTTGGAAATCACTGTAATTTTACGTAGATGGTCGTACGCGCCCAGCAATTATAATTAACTGAATGCTTTAAAGCAACTGATACATGCGCACACTCATACATGAAGCACGCATATATAGTTAAAAGTCATTCATTGTTGAGATCTGGAAGTAGCTATTAATGACGCTATTCAACCAACATTTAAATTGAAAGATTGGTGTAATTGCGGACCTAGATTAATTGAAATTACCTGACCTGCGTTTTGGCTAACGCAGCTTTCATTGTTCCAGTAGTTTTCTTTTTGCAAAATATTTCGGCCATACTTACCGTAGGCCTTCATCAGTTGCATTTTGTTTCACAAGTTTAACAAACGAAACAAATGAAGCAAGCGTGTTATTTCCTCTAGTCATAATATTTATATTTATACTTCAGACTGACATTTCATTAGATATTCGCGAGTCACATGTGTGTGTGTGTGTGTGTGTGTGTGTGTGTGTGAATTTTCATAACTGTAGTTTCCATCTAACTAATTTAGACCAGAGTGGCTAAAGAATAATTTATCAATTGCATGCGTTAAATATTCGTTTTACACACTCAATGTAAATGACGTAACTGAATGTGTAAAACGAATAGTTAACGCATGCAATTGATAAATTATTATTCAGTTACTCTGGTCTAAATTAGTTAGATGGAACAACAGTTATGAAAATGCACACACACACACACACGTGACACGCGAATATCTAATGAAAGGTCAGTCTGAAGTATAAATATAAATATTATGGCTAGAGGAAATAACACGCTTGCTTCATTTGTTTCGTTTGTTAAACTTGTGAAACAAAATACAACTGATGAAGGCCTACGGTAAGTATGGCCGAAATATTTTGCAAAAAGAAAACTACTGGAACAATGAAAGCTGCGTTAGTCAAAACGCAGATCAGGTAAAAACATTTAAATTGTCCTAAAAATTGTCAATATTTTTATGGCCTAAGCGTATAAAAAATGTGACCCGAAAGATGGACCCCACACTGTCGCGTTTCGACCTTTCCATTATCGTCATCAGAGTACGACGGCAAACTGACTAGCGAGGATCGATCCGCATTGCATGTATATGGAAAGCAAAATTAGATATTCGGCTCTAGTAGTCTTGTATACATTTCACGTGACTGGAAATGTCGGCTGCACAATTTCTATGCAGTCACGAACATTAACTGTTTGCAGCTTTGCCATATATATATATATATATATATATATATATATATATATATATATATAGACAATACAATTAATCATTAATTGATTGCGCGGGTGGTGGTAACAATTCTTTAAATCAAATTTGCGAGCTTGAAGTAAACAATAATCCCATTTTATTGAAGTTAATGTTCGTGACTGCGTAGAAATTGTGCAGCCGATATTTCCAGTCATGTACAATGTATGGAAGACTATTAGAGGCAAGAGCCGTATATCTAATTTTGCTTTACGTATATAGGCAATGCGGATCGATCCTTGCTAGTCAGTTTGCCATCGTACTTTGATGATGATCGTGGATGGTCGAAACGCGTCAGTGCGTGCGACTGGCGGTAGTTTTGCTGTTGATCGAAGACTGGTTAAATAAAATGGGATTGGTGTTTGGTTCAAGCTCCCCAACTTGATTTAAAGAATTGTTTCCACCACCTGCGCAATCAATTAATGTTTAATTGTATATATATATATATATATATATATATATATATATATATATATATATATATATATATATATATATATGTGTGTGTGTGTGTGTGTGTGTGTGTGGCGAAAGATGCAAACAGTTAATGTTCGTGACTGCGTAGAAATTGTGCAGCCGACATTTCCAGTCAAGTAAAATGTATGAATGTATGTGAGAGACGCATATCTAATTTTGCTTTCCATCATATGCAATGTAGTTTGAACTTCGCTAGTCAGTTTGCCGTCGTACTCTGATGATGATCATGGAAGGTCAAAATGCGTCAGTGCGTTGCGACTGGCGGTAGTTTTGCTATGTTGTTCGAAGACTGGTTAAATAAAATTGGTTTGGTGTTTACTTCAAGTTTGCAAACTTGATTTAAAGAACCATGAAATCATTCGTAAAGAATAAACATAACTGCATATACACCGAAATAAAAGCATCCATAAATGCGTACATTCCTACATACAACACACACAAACATAGATAAATACATACCTACGTGTAGCAGGGATTTTATTGCACTCTGTGGACTGATAATTAATACAGTCAAAGGTACCTCGCTAGCTCCAGTTTCGAATTTATGTTTGCCTACCTTTGTTGCTAGTCAATCATCTGGTTTTGTCTCTCAGGAGCAACGACGAATGCGTGAGTTCGTCAGTAGTTCTTCGAATATCATAAATATTGAAACACCAGATCCAATCAGTCCGGCAAGGTTACCTACGAGGCATTATATAGCAACTAAAGGCCCACCAGTCTCTGCTTACTTTACTTTACTGCGGCTGACTCCTTTTGGAGGATAAGCCGGCTCCATGACATTTCATGGAGTTTCTTGGGAATTTGGTACAAGTGGTGTCCCCTCACCACTCGGCTTTTTGGTCGAGGACGCACCTCTAGCCTTTGCACATCCAAGCGCAGTCTGCAAGGCAGCAGTAAGTTGCATGGTTGCCGGTGGCTGTTGAGAGCTCATTCGCCATTCGGAAGTACGGGGTACTGTCCAGGAGTCCATGTAATCCTGTGGCTGTTGGACCCTTTTGTGGCGGGGCACACACGCCGAGTCATGGTGCCGTCGTCGGGCTCATGTGGTATTTTATAGGAGATCCGATTGCCGGTCGGAAATCCACCACGCCTTGGTGACAACTCGGTAGTTAGATCAGGAAAGTTACAGGCTTTAAAAGCAATTTTTTTAGATGCCGGAGGACGGTATTATTCGTCAGTGTTGTAGTCCATGAGCATTGCCAATTCACATGCAAGCCAAGTAACACACTGGTGATTGGAGATTATGCAGTGTTTATCGTGCCTCCAACAAAGTAACAATTCCAGATAATTATTCAACAAATAACACTAAAGGCGTTATTGATGAAATAACCAAACACTAATGGTTTACATTTCTTGATCTTAAGTCAGCCTACGATCAGATTCCTCTTGACGAAGAAAGCATCGTGAAAACAGCCTTCATTACCCCTATTTTGGGTTATCTGAATATAGGCGTAGTGCATCACAGACATTTTGAGAGATTTATGAACAAGGGTTTACGGAAAATTCCACATACATATTCTTACGTCGATGATGTGATAATAGCCTGAGATTATTTTGATTAACATTTAATAGACATCAAAAAGACTCGCACGTATTGATCAGTTTGGTCTCATATTAAACATGCAAAAATGTTTTTAGGTACCGAAACAAGCGAAATTAATAGGACACTAGATTAGGCATGACATTATAAATACGCTAAAAGACAAAGTTTAGACTATCAGAAAATTTCCCGCACCGACGAAATGCGTCGTTTTTTTGGGTTGTGTAATTATTACAAGTCTTTTAGTCCGATGATGGCACTTGCACAAGTATAACCGGCAAGACATCTCCAAGGATTGAAGTTGTCTAAGTCTAACTCTCGTCTGCGCTGGGACGTAAACGACCAGCTAATATTCGAAAGAATAAAAAAGCTGCTTGCGCAAGATATACGAGAAACGGAGAGATAAAGAATGCCTAGTTACTATGCGTTAAATTATCAGAATAATTCACAGAAATGAGACAAACTAAACCTCTACACATCACCATTTTGGTCAAGTTAGCATTCGGGCAAGGCGACATCAGAAATACAGCTTCATTGCGGATTTCACTGTATCACGTTAAAAACAAATCAAGCCTCGTAGCTAACTTGGCCCTACTATGCAAAACGGTTACGAAAATGATTCTATTGGACATTTGAATCAAGATCGCCATTGAACTCGATTCGATGCCCTAACGCTAAGAGTCTCTTACCAAAAACTATGATGCGCACGAGGACCCCATCCTGGCAGTGGGTCCTATACTAACCATGATTGATGTAAGTGATTTCAACTGTTTCTGCCATGTCAAAATCTGTCGACTTTGTTTCTTACGCCAATCTGGTGCTGGATGAGAGAACAAAGCTTTACTGGGCATATGCAAAACTTGACGGAGCCAACGAATTTGTTGGAACCTTATTTGTTTTTCTAACAAGGTGCACTCATTGGCAGATCCAAAAATACGTCTACGGATGTCCACGTTAATTATTCGTTTTTGGCAAACAACATGTGCTATGCTTCTCAAACAACGATGTTCAAATGCCTGTAAGTGGCAAAGTTTCACTCCTGTATAGTAAAACTGCGCGTACAGATGCATTTTAAACAGTGTGAAATATTCGCGTATTTCCATAAATGACGGGGGCTCGAGAAAGCTACTCTAGCTTTCTTGATTCATATTCTCACCTCGTCTAACATATTGCCTACGTTATTGATAGAGCTCCCAAGATATGTAAACCTGTCAACTATGTCTAGATCTTCATTCCGCATTCGCAGCTTTGGAGTGAGTGGTAGGTGATCCTGTAACAGTATTTACATTTAGAGGGTACGAATTTTATAACGAGAAACTAAATAACGTCTGCTAATCTATTCAAGTTGGCCTGGGCAGCATCTCGAGTGTCGTGAAATAGTGCGATATCGTCTGGATAGTCAAGATCGACTAGTTTACCTCCTGCATTCCTGATGTGTGGAAGAGTGTTGTTTATAATAGTATTAATTACAAAATTAAACAAATAATGGAAAAGTGGACAACCATGATGAATGCCACTGATGGTTGTAAAGTTTTGCGTTAATTCTTTGTAGATCCTAACGCGACCAGAGTTGTTTGTGTAGAGAGCGCGTATATTATTAACAAATTTCGTGGGCACACCAATTTTCAACAAAATAAGGAATAAAGTATTGCGGTTCACCGAGTCAAATGTACCCTTCAGGCCTATAAAGACGCCTATTGTGGAACGGTGATATAAATGTCTCTGTTCAAGGACTCTCCTTAACGTAAAAATATTATCTATACAACCTTGTCCTGTGCGGAATCCGGCCTGTTCTTCTCTAGTGTGTGATTCACTTGAAGCGCTCAGAAGGTGTAGGTTAATCGAAGCAAATAACCTGGATACGATGGTTATCGCACGAATTACGGTTGCCCTTTTTGTAGATAGGAATGATAGTCGACTCATTCCAATCAAGTTGCACGGTTTCCTCATTTCATATAGTGTGAATAAGTTTTGTCAACGGTCCAAAAATTCTATCGCCACCATTCTTAAATAATCCCGGAGTCTGCGGCTTTACGGCGTTTATGAATTAGGATTGCATCGCGTTCTTCTATCTCTGATGGTTCTTCGAGACTAACACTCAATACTGTTGATGCAGACATGCTTTTGGATATAGGAACCGACACGGATGCCACGAAAATTGATCTTTAAAAAGTTCAGCCCATCTGTCATAACGACTTGTTTTACTATCATTTATTGTTTCACTATCTTTTACTTTTTTTGGACCTGTTGCGGGAATAAGTTCGAACTAACAGCGACTATTATCTGACACAAAAGCTTCTTCCATTTCTTCAGCCTTTCTGGTCCAAAAGGTTTCGAGATCGGCTTTTAGACTACGCTTAAGTTGGCGACTTATATTGCAACGAGTATTTTTATGAGGCGAGCCAGATGGAATTTGGTGCCTTTTTTCAGGTATGCACATAGATTTTACAGAGTCAATGATTATTTCTACGGAGACCTGCAATGCCAAATATAGTAGTACCTGCATTGTGCATGGTGGAACTCATCTTAGACCAAAGTAAATTCTAATTTTCACCATCAGGGCCAGTTAGCTTAGAATTTATAAAATCTTCATAATTTTGTTGGAAGGACGGTTTTTCGAGTTTGCTTAAAACTTTTTTGGGGTTTATTCTTATTTATTGTCCCTGAAAATTTTAGTACGAATCTACAACGTATAAGTGCATATTCCGAGTCGACATAAGTGTTCCAAAAAGAACGACAATCCTGGATGCAACCACGCCATCTATAACTAAGTAATACATTATCCACCGTCATCAGGGTCCCGGTTGGACGCCATGTAGCACAACGTTTAACACTACGTCTGAAGTTTGTACTACTTAAATATAGTCTATGTTCAGCGCAGCTATCACAAAGCCGTTCACCATTATCATTGCGAGTAGAGCTTAGAGTGTATCTTCCACCTAAATGAAATTCTGTGTTACTTAAGCGACCAACCTGAGCATTCATGTCACCCATAACAAGGACTATATCCGATCTTTGTGCTTTACTTAGTAAGGAGCTCAATTCGGAGTAAAAAGCGTCCTTGCTTTCTTATGTGCTACAATCGGTAGGAGCATATGCAGATAAAACGAAGAGGCAACATTGGTAACTGGTTTTACATTGATCTTAGAAGATTTATTTAACCGTGCAGCACACGGTCGACTACTTAAAGAGATCCATTCAATTTAGCAAGCTTTAGCTCGTGTTCTAATTAAATTACGAACGCCCCATCTACCGGCTTGAGAGAACTCCGTGAAACCCGATGTTTGAAGCTAATAACGCGTAGATAGGGATGGTGCACCCAGTTCCGTAATGCACGTAGGATCCTGTATTCTGGTTTCAGATTCGCAATATAGATAGATTTCTAATTTACCCAACGTACGTACAAGAGCTTGTACTACTTAAATATAATCTATGTTCCGTGCAGCTATACAAAAGCCGTTAACCATTACCGTTGCGCGTCGAGCTTGAAGTTTATCTTCCACCTAAATGACATTCTGCTTTACTTAAACGCCAAACTTGAGCATTCATGTCATCCATAATCAAGATTATATCTGAACTTCGTGCTCTATTTAGTAGGAAGCTTAGTTCGGAGTAAAAAGCTTACTTGTTTTCGTCTGTGCTGCAATCGTTAGGAGCATATGCAGATACAACGAAGAGGCAACGTTGATAACTGGTTTTACATTGATCTGAGAATATTTATCTAACCGTGCAGCACACAGTCGATTATTTAAAGAGATCCATTCAATTAAGCAAGCTCCAGCTCGTGTGCTAAGTAAATTACGAATGCCCTATCTACCGGCTTGAGAGAATTCCGTGAAACCAGATGTTCGAAGCCAATAACGCGTAGATAGGGACAATGCAAACAGTTCCGTAATACACGTAGGATCCTGCGTTTTTGTTTTAGATTAACAAAATATGTCGATTTTTAATTTATCCAACTTTCGCGCAAGAGATTCTTGTTGTCCGAGCTGTTTTAATGTTCGCACATTAAATGCGCCTATATTAAAATCTAACCTAGGTTTAATGAATGATCGTCTACTTGAACTGTTTTCGATATTTGGCAACCTGATATTGGGCTCAGTGATATGATCTACACCAACCATATTCATAGTATCTAAAAGAGCGTTATTATTAGAGTGAGAAAAGGAAAGAGAAGGAAAAGAGGCAGAATCG